>ML777445.1:60324-73410 GCA_009831015.1 Picea engelmannii | reverse complement strand
TAGATTTTGAGCCATTGATTACATTTGAAAACTTGTTTGATTAAACGTTGAGCTCTTTTGTCTTTCAAAACAACTGAATACTAGGGCTGACGTCACATCTATAGCAGCAACAATATAGGTGACGCAACAACATTGTTTATATGAGCTGATTTGAGATATTTATTGCATTACGAATTAATACAAGGTTTTAATTGTGAACATTGAATGCTCATTATCTCTTATGCTTTATTGAAGGAGTGATATTAGTCATTGGTCTTTGTTTAGCAATCATTGACTTCGTCAATAATAGCATTTGATCATTGCTCATATGTATATTTGAAGATAGTCATTAATGCTTTTGAAGTACTAACCCGCTGCAACACATATTCTAGTTTTATCTGTCTTGTCTCGCAAACAGGTGCCTTTCAGTGGAACAATATCTTCTTTGACTATCTCTATTGGCAGCAATCTGTAAAGGGAATCTATCACTTTGATCCATTATACCTTTAGCCCTTTGGAAACCCAGATTACATAGGGACGTCTCCCTTGGACTAGCCCTCCTAAATAGAAAGAGCCCCCCATCGAGGTGACAGTGGTTGGGGAAGCTCCTGTTACGCCGGTTTCAAGCCTTGACTCAAGCTACCTAAACCCTTCCTACAAACCGTGCGATAACAGTCCATATCTCTGGCTCACTGCATTACACAGAAGAACTAGATCTTCACACATTCACCTGTGCTCGTCCACAGGCACGTCCACTCAATCGGATCTTCTTTTCCACTGCATCACACAGTAGAGTCATCTGGAGTTTCTCGTCAACTCTGCTGCTCAGAGGAGGCTAACACATCATCTTCATTTCTGTTCTCATGACGATGCACCCAACACTTTGGGGTTTCACACGTTCACCTTGTGCTCAGCCACATGCACGTCCAACTCAGCAGATCGCCTTTCGCACAGGATAATCATCTGAAGTTCTTCTCAACTCTTTGAATGGAGGAGGTCATCTCTACGTTCTAGCTCTTTTTCAGATAGGAACCACACACCCTCTTCAGGGGCTTTCTCTCAGGTTTGTAAGCTGGAGAATATCTCACATGGCTACAATGATCCACATCTCACAGGTTTGTAAGCTGGAGAATGTCTCACATAGTTGCAATCATCAACATCTTGAACTAAGCAACCCTGTATTGATCATGTACTTGCCTCGTGTGTGAAATAACCTCCTGCTCAACATAAGTGCTAAAACCCCGGAAAATCTCAGTATGTCAACCAAAGTGCTGCATGCTGGCTCTTAACCCTCAAGATTTTCAAGGGTGAAAATCTAGGGGTTAACACAGTGGAACAACTTGTTTAAGATATATTGAATAGTCAAGCAATTACAACAATGACATGCATGTACAAAACTTCACACACATACTGCATGCATGTAAAAATAACCAAACCAATCTTCAGTTAGACCTTCAAATGACTAGATCTATACTGGAATACTAGTAAAAGCATGGAACAATACCTAGAATTAACATGCGTCGCTAGATCATTGGCATGCAAGCCCGATCTGTGACATGTGTGGGTTTACTGCTACATGCAACGCTGAATCTGTTGCTGAAAGATGAATATGATGCATGCACGAGCAAGAATCCTCCGAATTTGATGAGATCTGTCCTAATGAAGTCACCTTCTTCCCTAGAAGACTCGACCCGGATGGATCTGCTGCTACTAGGTTCTTGGATCTCTCTGTCACTTCTGGAAGTAATCTGTCCAACTGTTGAGAATGCCCTCACGTTGGCTAACATTGAAAGAGTTTCCCAAGTAGATTCCACCTCCAGAATCTGATGGAACCTGTCTCGAATGGAGTGCCCTGCCTCCCTCTCCAATGGGTCGAAAGGAATCTGGCTCGCTAGCCATCTGGATGAGTAGATATGAGAATCTGTGATCTCTCCTTTGTCTGTCAAACATGCTGCAACTCCACTGATTGAATGTGACGCCCTGATGGTTAGAAGGCTCGGAAAAATGTGCTGGATGGCTCAAATGAAGTGTGTTCCCCTGATCTCAAATGGGTTCTGAGGGTTTAGGTTCGCTAGGCCTCCTCAGGAAGAGAGACTCACTATACCTCAGATGTCTCCTCTGGAACTCACGTTGGAATCTGACTGCTGGAGCTAGATCTTTGATCTCCACCCTTAATCTGACTGTAGATCTGTAATGAAAGCAATAAAAAACCTGTTTGGTCTCCCTGACTGGCTAGGGTGTGTCTCTCAACACCGAATCCAATCCCTCGGTGTCTTCCTCGTGGAATTCACAAGTATCCTCAAATTCGCCTGAATTTGGGTTTCTCCTCAGAGCCCTAGTTTCAATTTCTCAAATCATCAATAATGATCCATTAGGTTGCTTTTCCTCTCCTTATATCCACCGAAACCCTAATTCTTCGTTGACATTTCACTTAAGCGTTTTTCCTAAGTTTCTGATTTAATATTCACTTAAATGCTTAATTACTTTTTTCCACTTAGTCACTTAATGTCCCTTTCAAATTATAACATTTCCCTAGTGAAATGACATCAAATGAACATTTTCCCTTGTTTCTTCCTGGCTATAGTCTAAAGGGGATGTTTAGACTACTAAGTCCTCCTCTCTGGAGTCCTCACTCGGAAAGGGACATTACACATATATATTGCTAGAGTAGATTTTCTTGTACTTTGCTCTTGCTTTAATAAACTCTTAGAATAATAATTGTGCTTAGCTTTAGTTCAAGCCTTAGATTCTTTTATTAGGTACTACCCCCTTGGCTTCGCTAGGAGTTGGCCTAGACGGAGGAGTTGAGGATCAGGTGACAACACCTTGACACAAGACTTGCCCCCAAGGACACACCCAGTGGATTGAAGATTTCTTCCACATTACCCGAGGTGTGTATAAAGCGGCAACATACCTCAAGCTAAATTTAGGATTAATAAAGTGGACCCCCAAGTAAGTATATCTTGTAATCTCCACCACCCTTTCTTTGAAGAAGTGATGAAAAGCAGAAACAATTCTTTAGAGGCAACTAGAATAGTCCTAAAACGATGATTATATTATTCAGTATCCAAAAAGTGAATAATGTACTACAAAACTCTCATGAGAGAGATGACATTGGTAAGGCAACTAACTTTACATAAATATGTTATTAATGAACTAATGAGGCTCATTGATTATATTAAACTAAGTAAGCCTCTTTTATAACAAACTCTTAGGTCGTAATATACACAATAAAGTACATTTTCTAAAAGTTGAAAATACGTCTTATATGTCTTATATTTACAGAAAATTATTTACAATGAGACAGATTTGAAGCAGAAGCTTCCCCTTCATTTCTGTCAAGTCTTTTTTCAATAAAGTATATTTAATATATGACTGTGAGGCTACATACTTTCTCTTAGTTTTTATAAAAGAATTATTCAGATAGGAACTCCAGAGTTATTCTATCTTGTATAAGTGATCACAATAATAAGAAGCTATCTGCATCATTTTGGGACATAGAAAATAAACAAAAACAAGAGGGTTGAGTACCACAATGGGGTCTTCTTACTGGTTTTATTGCCTTAAAAATACTGGTTATTAACTGTGTCTTGGAGGGATTATAGAAAAAGAATATGCTACAATAGAATGTTTTTGTTCAGTCTACGTTGTATGGGGTGTTTAAAAACGTTTTCCTGGTTAACAAATTTGAGGGCCTTGCCGAGCTCAATTATCTTTATGTTTTCTGTCATTTAAGGCCGCCTTTTCTTTAACTCAAAGCAAATTACGTTCTGAAACTTGAAATATCAATTTGTGTTGTTCACATCTATGATCTGCAAAATACATTACTTATTTTTTTTTTACCAATTTTTTGATGAGGAAAAATTCCTGGAAAACTTGAAAATACAAATATAATTTCGAGTTTCAACTTATGTCACACAAAATTGCAATAAATAAAAGGCTAATTGACTATCCAATATCGTGTTCTTTCCTTGTTCCAATTTAAGCTCCGTTAGAATTCATATACAGATGAGCTAAGTATGATTTAAAATCAAGTACATTTCAATAAACTATAGGACCAAGGATAAAGAATGGAAATATTCCAAATGAGTTCAAGAGTTGCACTCTTAATTGAGTAAATTTGTTTGTTCATTGAGACTGGTTACAGGATTTTTAGCAACAAGAACAACTGCAAAGAAGAAGTAAATTTCTGGAAATTAAACAAGAAGATAATCTTTACCAAAATTTCCCTTGTCCAAACTTGATTGAGCATTTAAACTCCCTTTGAAGTTCTTTCGAAAGTCTCTGATTTTCTAGTTCCTGTTTGCTCATCCTAGGACCTCTTCTGGATATGATTGATTTTTCAAACAGTGAAGTACACGATATATTAGTGATGAAGAAATAAATATACGTCTAAATACTACTAAGACTCGTGATTTTAGAATAACTCTTGTTTTTTGGCTCCAATTAGCCTTTTGCTGCTACTGACACTAAGATTGTAGATTTGTTTACATAACTAAATAAATAGATACTGAAAATCTTTCGTGAGACCACCGTTTTATCTATTTCACAATTCAAAATTCGTTTTTGACTACGTAAAATGAAACATATCCATAATATCTGTTTGATTACATAAAATATAAATTAAATGATGTGGGAAGATTTAAAGATTCTCAAAATAATCTGTGGTTATTACAAAAGATGTAAGTTTCAACAAAGCCACTTGTTAATTATATTTGTTGACCTGATGTTACAGGGTGTTTCTCCAAAGGATATCCTTGCAGTAACGGTATGTAATATTGTTGATTTAGTTCATTACAGGTTTGAAGGTCCATTATAGGATTGAATCTCTTTTGAATTGTTTGGTTCTTGCTTTCCAAGGTCTTGAATATTTCAATTTTATGTATTTTAGTTCACACGAAGAGCAGGACAAGATCTTCTTCACAGATTACAGTGTGTTGCAGCTGGTCTGCAAAATTTTAATGGTGAAGGCTCATCAAATGTTGTGGGCATACGTGTTGGAACCTTTCATTCTTTTTGCTTATCTGTTTTACGGGCCTTCCCAAATCATGCTGGACTTGCTCCCGACTTTGTGGTTTTCACACCAAAAATGCAGGTTGCGAACTATGCTTTTTAGTTAATGTAGATAATGTTCTCATATTTTGGAAACAGATTGAATTCCGTAGGAGAGAGAAGATAATGATGTCCCTGATTAATGGCCCTTCTATTGAGTTTAATTTCTGGCAGCTTGATTTGTTGGAAAATCTGGTTGAAGAGTGGCATACAGAGAGAAGGCATCAAATAAGTGGGCAATCTATGCAATTTCAAGACAAACTAGCTCAAAAGAGTAAATACCTCCAGGTAGTTAACTCAATCCCGGTCTTATTTATTTCTTCTATTTCAGAATTTCAAATTATTTTTACAGTTATCTACACAGCATAAAGTTTTAAACAACATTGATTTATATGCCCACCCATTTGGAATTAATCTGGTGTCCCTGCAAATCTATTGTAAATGTTTGTTATGTTTGACTTTGTCAACTCTAGGTACCTAGCTTCTTGGTAACCAAGTTTCAACTTTTTATCTGATATAAAGATTCCTTGTCAAAAAGGGGAGGCATCAATCTACAGCGGAGAAAAAAACATTTTTAAAGGCTGGAGCATATCGATTATTTCAACATCTTCGTACATCTCCATTTGTCAACTCCCAAGAGGGTGTTGCAGATGTTGAGCTTAATAATAGTCACGGGGACGGTTTTTCAAACTGGGTCTTCCAGCAATATCATGAACGCCTTCTTCAAGCAAACGGGATAGACTTTAACAGCTTTGTCAGGTTGGTGGCACCCTGCTATTAGTTTACACATACTCAGGAAATGAAAAACTACATGCTTTCTGCCACAATAAACTGAATGCTTGTAAGTTGTAGCTTTATTTACTGACTTTATAAGAATTACATCAAAGTGTAAAGAGATCATAAACATTATGTTGCTAACTCAAAATTTATTGCTGATGAAAGGTACACTCTAGATATGTTGAAAAAGTGGCCAAATGCGTTGGAAAGTGCAGGGTTGAAGGCACAGTATATACTTGGTAATTGCTTATTATTCAGCCTGGCTCTGGCCTATCCTTGCTGTTGTTATTAATTTCAGTTTTAGACATAGGATGGAGATGCATTTTATGTTCGTGTTGCTGAGTTGAGTATCGATGTATTCACCAGATAAATTGAAAATATTTATCAACTAAGGACATTGATAGTCTTCATTATATATAAGTACTGTAATCTGCTTATCCAATAGTGATGTTGGAGTTCTCATGTATTAACACAGCTCTAATGGAGGGTTTTCTGCCACTAGTGGATGAATTTCAGGACACAGATGTCAGCCAGTTTGAGTTACTAAGGATTCTTTGCAAAGACCATGCGCACATTACGGTTGTTGGTGATGATGATCAACAAATATATTCCTGGCGAGGAGCAACTGGTTTATACAACATAAAAAATTTCGAAAATGTTTTCACGGGGGGAATCACTACCAAGTTGGAACAAAACTTTCGCAGTACAGGTGCAATAGTGGCATCTGCTCGCAGCTTGATTAGTAAAAATAAGAGTAGAATGCCAAAGACTGTGCGAACCACCTCGCCCACAGGTACACTTATGACGATATGTGAATGCAGGAATGATCAATGTGAAGCTACTGCAATTGTCGATTTTATTACATCATTGAGGAAACAAGGAGTCCCTTTGCAAGATATTGCTATTCTGTATCGTCTGCAGCGTATTGGTTTGGAGGTTCAGAACAGTTTGCAACTTCAAGGTATTGAATGCCACATTAGAGGCAATGGATCTGGGTCCACTGGAAGTCAGTTTTTGGTTGCTAATGGCGGACAAGTTGGTACAGGGCTTGGTGATGTATTCCATGACATTCTAGCAGTTCTCCACCTAGCAATTTGCGAATCAGATGATCTAGCATCCAAGCATCTATTGGACCTCTTCTGTCCATCTATGAGTTTAGTGATCAAAGATTGTTTGTCTTACCTTAAATTAAATAAGGGCTTATCATTGTTACAAGCCATGAAAGCTACACGCTCACATTTAGTTGGACTCCTAGTATGTGATGATCTATCTTCATATGCCCCAGCTAATTCCATAACTATCTTGTCAGACAGTGATCATTTGACACTTGAAGGTATGCATTCTATATTGAAACTTCTAGCAGCCACAAAGAGCGATTCAAAGAACATGGGTTTGAGAGATGTAATATTCAATATCTTGCAGCAGATTTCCATTGTCAGAGGCAGTACAGATGTTCCACATGCCTTGAATGCTGACTTTCATGGAAAGAAAGGATATAATCAGCAGTTCATTTCTTCTTCTGGGAAAGTTGATAACAACTCACTGAATAACTTGCAATATGCTGGTATTAAAGCCCTCTTTAAAGAAGCTGCTTTGTTTGATGCTGAAATAAGGAGCGATTCCCAAAATTGGAATTCTCTTTCTATTAAAGAGAGCAAGAGTGGTAAGATGCATCTTGTTAGTGTTTGAATGCTTTTCTTCACAGGATCTTAACACTCCATGTTGTCAGTCCCTTTCTTCCATTGACAGAGTACTCCTGAGGAATTGAAAATGTAGTTTGATAATAATTACAATTCTAAGATCTTGGAAATTTATGTGCTTTCTATTGATTTTGTGTCAGCTACACCCCAAACGAGCTATCTGGACATGAAGCAGCGCAGAAGCATAAAAGGGAGGTTAAAGTTATTGCCTGATAAACCAGGCTTTCCTGGAAATATTGATTTCAGTCTTGATGCAAAATCATTGGATAAACTAAGGATATTTCTTGATCGAGTTACTCTGAAAATGCATGATAGTGAATTGGGTGAAAACAATGCTTCAAAATCCATTCTTCCAGGTGAATCTGTTCCCAGCAGTTCTGCACGCAACACCGGGGTGACACTTTCAACCATACATCAGGTTATGCCCCATCTCCAATTTTGACACGTTTCATAAATTCAGTGCTACACATATGTTAATTGAAAATTACTTGGTAAATGATGTATTCTTTTATGCATTTTCCACACAGAGGCTGCTGTAAAATCCCCTTCTAGCTGCTGATATGTTTTTGGTATTTACTAAAATCTCAGATCTCTTCTTGAAGAGAATTTCAGAACAAACCCACAATAATCTTGGCACACAAAGGGATTTTTATTGCATTTAACATAAAAAGCAACAGTGACATTTATTGCAAATCATTACAATCTCATTTGATCCCACATAACAGAAAATAAACCAGCAAATACAATTCTGATTTATAGATTATTTCAGACCTGTAAATCAACCACACTGGAGAAGCATTTATTACTTTGGATTGGTCCTCTTTGATGCACAGAATCAGCAACTAATTGGCACGATCTGATGAGACGAGAAGAGGAGAGTAAGAGCAGCTTGATCTGCTCTGAAGCGTCCTTCCTTTGAGACCCACGACCAGCAGATAAGCAATGTGCCCCCCCCCCTCTTTGACCTCCAAAACTGCAAATCAGAGGTGTTGACCCTCCTTTAGATCCCCACGACCTGCACAAATGGAACAGCTTCCTTAATTGATTGCCACGAGCCGATACTAAGTGCTACGGTCCCCTTTTCTAGATGCCATGGCTGCTATCACTGTCTCGGCCATGTTACCCCCCCTTAGCCTAGGGGTAACTAAGGAGATCATGTCTTGAGGCCCACAGGTAGTACCGTAGTGGGCATGGAGTGCCGAGAGACACATTGATTAGCAGAGCTCCGCAGGGCCCCTCCTATCTTGACTTGCACCATCGGTCATCAGCAGCAGCAGAGCAACATCCATCACACCAACATGGCCCCAAAGGACAACAAGTCTTGCTTCATGAGGTAATAAGTCCGGTTTCATGGTAATTGTCACTTTTATAATTGAAGCATTTGAATATGTTGCAAAGAATCCTTTCTTGGTTACAAAATGTTTGCTTGGAAATTATACCCTTTGCCTTATTTAACCTTCGTGGGTGCCATCACGTCCTAGTAAGTTGGTCACCCTTGGGAATGGGGTGCTATTGGGGGGTTCCTTCAAGAGTTATCGTATCATTCCCGATCATACTTATCACTTTCCATACTTCTTCCATTTCGTCTCCTCGTTTTTTGGGTTTTCGGGCTTATTGACCCAAGAAGGGCATGTACCTTATTTCATGGGAAGAAGGGGCCACTAGGCTCGGAGGTGCCCTAGCAAAAACATCATGCATTAAAATCCCGCCTTGGGATCGCAAGAACAATGAAACGCTTCTCAAAAATCCGAGGGACCGATAAAATAAATAACTAACTAATCAATCATGCAAACCAAGGTAGAGCGTATGTGGGCTATGCATTTCCTTTTAGTGTCCCTTATTGTCTTCAACTTGGAAAAGCATGCAAACCAAGGTAGAGCGTATGTGGGCTATGTATTTCCTTTTAGTGCCCCTTATTGTCTTCAACTTGGAAACACATGCAAAATAAATGGCTAATAAAGGGCTTGGAAAAAATATGCTTTAAACAACAAAAAGACGAAAAGGATGTGGCTAGCCCTCAACAAAGGCACCCATAAATGAGAATGTTATCCCCTAACCTGGGATAACTAAGGAGATCACGTCTTGAGGCCCACAGGTCCTAGACATGGAGTATCGAGAGCCATATGACTTAAGCATGGCCCCAGAGGGCCCCTCTTTTCTTCAGTGTAGTCCACATATCACCGACAACAGTATCCATCACACCAGCTTGGTCCTGTAGTAGCAGTGAGTCTTGCTCCATGAGGCAATGAGTCCGGGGATCATGGTATCTATCACTCTGGTTTTTGAAGCACTTGAACATGTTGTATCGAATCCTTCTTCATTTCATGACGTTTGCTTGGAAATTATGCTCTTTTCCTCGTTCAAACCTGGAAGGGTGACACAGTGCCCTAGTAAGTTGATTTCCCTTTAGGATGGGTTGCTCTTAGGTGGATCTATGAAAAGTCATCGTTCGTTCCCTCCATACTTACCACTTTCCATCTTTATTCCTTCCATCTTCTCTATCCTTGTTTGGGCATTGGGAATGGCTACACTAGGAAGGGTTGAACCTTACCTTGTGGGAAGAAGGGGCTAAAGGCCTAGAGGGTAAAAGTAGCTGGCAAGAGTTAAAATCCAATTTTGAAACCTTCAAGATGCTTCGCCCAGGGATCCCCGAGAAAGCATTGAAAAGCTTCTCAGTAAGAAACATAAACACTCAAGGTACTAGTTGAGAGATAGAAGGTGTCATTACGAGCCGACCTATTATGACCATGGGCATGTAGTGGTATGACATTGCCACCTATCTGGTCACCAAACTAGGGTAATGGCTCTTGGTGGCATAGCCAAGAGAAAGGGGCTCTCATCACGAGCCAACCTACTCATTTCCATGAAATGTTTGTGGATAACGCTGCCCCCTTTGGTCATCAAGCCAGGACAGTGGCCCTCAACTATTTCCTTGAAGCACAAGAGCAAAAGATCAAAATAAATAAAGCTAAGAATAAAAGGCAATGAATGGGCTAGGAAACAATTGCATTCATGACAAGGTGCAACTCGCCCTCCACAAAGACACCCACAAGTAAGACTCTGCATTTCCTTGTTATCACATGCACCCCATGCCCAAATATTTATCCCATGCCACCTCATACACTTACATGACTTGGACTAGATCCCACCTGGGAAAAACACCAAACTTAAGAGAGGTTAGCCCAATAGGACACTCTAAGACCCTCTCCAAAACTAACTTATCAAATTGCATAACGTCTTTAATCATTTGTTTGGGGTTAAGGGGGGTTTGATGCACATGTTTAGGTAATTTAATTATTGGATGTGATTTACATGCTATGATACGTGTGACTTATGAACCCTTGGAGGGCGTACTTGTTATTTCTGTAGGCCCTTGCCCGATGGATAGGTACACATAAGGGAATGATTAGCTTGGATCTTCATGAGGGCTCAAAGCCCACAGATGGACTCTGGAATCCTAGCTAGGGGGTAAGAAGAGATTAAAGGCTTGCACAGTGAAGGAAGAGGACATTGCCTTTGGAGGCACCCTGGCAGGCCTAAATAATGACATGCCACCCTTCCCCATTTGGATGTTGGCTTTGGAGACCTTGGACGTCACCCTAGTAGCCCCATGACGTCACCCCGAGCTAGGGTTTGACATTGAGAGATGTTGGGCTGCAGTTTTGGCACGTGTTGCATGGAGGAGGGCCTTTGGAGGCCCAACGTTTTGCTAAATGACCTCAATGTCTCATGGAGGAGGCTTAATGTCACCCTAGGAAGGATGACGCCACCCTCTTTAGGAAGGTACTGTAATGACCCTTTTCAAATAGGAGCTCTAGAGAGGAGGTTTAATGGTCTAAACAACCTTGTTAGACTATAGCTAGGGCTAGAAAGTGCTAAATAGGGTTACTAGAGGTCATCCCAATCAAAGGTGTTATAATCGGAAATTGACATTGAGCTAAAAGTGGCTAAAAGCGCTTTTAAGCCAATTTGAGCTAAAAATAGAACAAATGAGCTAAAATTAGAAGTCAACAACGAATTAGGGTTTCGGGCAGGCTCCAGTTATAAGAGAAGGTATAACGAGCTAATTCATGATTATGCATATTTTGACTTGTCATTGAGGAGAAAGGCGCCTCTCAGGAGAGGTAGCTCAGTGGATTCCAGAAGGAATACACCAGTGGTTGATTTCCGTGTTGAGAGACACACCCTAGTCACCGAGGAGATCACACAGGTCTTCCATCAGTCTTCAACAACAGTTATACAGGATTCAGCAGTAGGGGCACACTTGTTCATGGAGAGGGCGCAACTTCTGAGGAGGTTTAGTGGATCGACTTGTCTCATTCAGGGAGAGTTCATAGATTCCCCTCCGACCCATTTGAGAGGCAGGCCATACACATCTTTTGCCTGGTTTCTCCTCATATTCCGATGAGGGAATCATTAGGGACGCATTTTCCAGACATTGGGAGTGCGACACTTGGGTTCGACACATTCGGGGTTCTTGAGCGATCATCATATCAGATTTAGGGAAACCCTTCCGACCCATTTCACAGTAGGCCAGGGCGATCAGTTTGAGACACATCTTAGCCGATTCTGACGGTGGAATCACTAGGGCGCAGTTTTCCAGTAGTAGAGGGGCGCATTCTCCCAAGGGGATCCATCCGGGTCCAGACACACCAGCAGAGGGGCCGGTCAGTCACCAAGATTGAGAAGGACAATAGGGCGCATTGTTTGGGATAGTTTCCAGACCGATCCGAGATATCTATCCACCAGGGCAAACTTTCCGGACTTGCAACAGTTTCCGCGCAAGCTGCCATAGCTTGCAGATCATCCATTGATCCTGTAGTGTTCATCTATCATCGGGTATTATCATTTTAGTTTGCTTATTGTATTTCGACTAAGATCCTTTTGTCATTGATCTAGCCGAGTGATTTATTTTATTGTTAGCTGCATTCAACATTGTACTCTAGAGATACCATAATATAAGATTTGCAGTCTTTTGTCTCATTTATTATCTATATGTTCATTTATATGTTGCAACAATGAATTATCTATAGTAGACATATCAGATTAACAGTATTTCCCAGACTAGCCAAGTCAGGAACATTACAGTGGTATCAGAGCTTTAGTCCTGCTAGCCTGTGACTAAAGACGATGAGTGCAGCAGAGGACCCAGGGGGCCGTGAGCACGTAGGTGACGAATATGTTACTTACTGTTAAGTTTTAAGATATTATTAGGTTTCTTTTCAATTTACTAGATAATCATAGCATAAATAGGATCACTGAGAGAAACATAATCACAAGATACACAACATTTATCCTGGGAAACCCTCATAGGGGAGAAAACCCAGCAAAAACTTCCTTAATATAGATAGCCAATACAATGCCAAGACAATAACCAAAACACTAGAGAATATCCAACACTGAGCAATGCGCCTCTCTCTCTTCCTTCTTCTCCCAACTGCAACTACCAAACTTGCGCATTGGATGATCGAATGAGTGAGTGAACAAATGAGGTGATGACTTCCTTATTTATTCAAACTGGCAGGTTCTGGAAAGGTGTCTCTTCACTGGGCAGGGCCGACTTGTCTTCTTAGTGGTT
>ML777445.1:12354-28278 GCA_009831015.1 Picea engelmannii | reverse complement strand
GTATAGACCAATGCCACATATAATGAATCGCTGCAAGATGTTAAACTTTGTTGTAAATTGCAAGTGTTGCTGTAAACTTTATTAAGAATTGTTTAATGTGGGGTGATTATGAAAGTGAATTGTGCAATGTGTGCAAAGTGTTATTGAAAATACAACTATTCCAGATTTTGCCTCTAAGAGGCTATTGCTCAGATTGGAATTTGTTGAGAACTTGCCGAAGCCCAAATGACTTCACCAACAAGTTCAATAGAGATGCCAGAGGTCCAACAAGGGGAGAACCTAGATCTCAAAGTTCTCGTCTGACTTCACACACTATCTCTATGCGGTTCCCAATTAGAGTAATAGCAACTTGGAGGGTTTCCCTAATTAAACTAGATCCGCACTCACCAACCCTGGTTCTGATGAGTTCCCCAGATCAAGCTAGGCTCGCAAGGGTTTAGAGCATACATAAGGGAGCTGAGGGGATGGGTTTATTTGCCAACTTGAAATTGCAAAAAAGAAAATGATTGTCCTATTTAAACTAAATCTACACTGTCCAGCCCCTTTTCTGCGTAAATCATACTTAGGGGAGTTGAGGGGATTGGTTTATTTGCAAAAATTGAAAAATTGCGAGAATGAAAGACTAAAATTGAAACTAATCTAGCAACTAGTCACTACTTTGCAAAAGTGGAAATCTAAACTAAAAGATTGTGGTGCTTATGATATATTTTAAGGTTACTTTTAGTTTATCTTTAGATGTGAAATTGCAAAACTTGAACAAAAGCAAACCACGAAAGCGATCAAACCACAACACCAATCCCCCTTAGGGGGAAAAGAAAAGTGGGCACTATGTGGCCCACTTATTTTATTACTTTGGTTACAATGCTTTTCCTTCTTTTGGGAAGGCTTGTGATCCTTATAATTCTGGATCACAATATTACAAGTTTTCTTGGAAAGGTTTATTTCTTGAGGGGAAAAGTGTTCCCGGGGGTCCTGAATGCTCTAACTCCACCAAGAATCGGCAGAATCTCCCTTTGGATGTCCAATAATCTGCAAAAAACAGCCAACAAACAATCCCAAAAGTTTCCCAAAATGACTTTGGACAAGCTTATGGGACAAATAAAAACTTATAGAAAAACATTGCTAAATAAAAGGTAAGGAGACTAGCAACCTACAATACTACAATTTGAACCTTTCTATGACTTTATTGGCTGTTTAGGACAACAAAGAAGAAGGCACTTTAGATTGCCAAATATCGAAATAAAACCCTTTGAAATTTAACTACACTTTAGCCTTAAAAGATTGAACTTTAGATCTTGCTAAAGAGTGAGCTTTTACGCTAGATCTACTCTTTCAAATGATATAACTTGACTTACTAAATAGATTTATTGTAATGTTCCCAAGCCAATTTTTTCGTTGGAAACACTAACCGTTCATTGTTTACTGTTTGTTTAGTTGTGTGTTTGCAGGTTTACTCATGAAGTTGCGCAGTAGGGTTTATGTTTATGAGATCAAAGCATGTAGACATGGATTTGGAGATATAGCATAAGAAAAGACAAGATACAACAAGAAATACCAATATGGAACCAAATAACTCAGATCTGACCTTTATTTAGATAATATAGAGATCTTGATACAATAGATCTGCAGATCTGGAAGAATACCAATAAGAATATCCAATTGGAATAATAGCTGCTACAAAAATGCTCAAGACTGAAGATATAAGCCTCCAAAGGCAAGACAATAAGCTGATGCAAAGCACAAGATAGATTTCTTTCCTTCCAGGGATCAGATCCAAACCCCCTAGCTGAGTTGCACCCTTTTGGATGGCTAAATATACTCAATATTTCGGCCCTGTTGCTAGAGGCCTCCAAATACTCTGAAACTAACCCCAAACTGGGTTGCGCCCTCCTGGATGATTGAAGAGACCCAATATTTCGGCCTCACTGCTAGGAACCTCCAAATGCTATGAAACTGGTTGGAATAGTAGATTGGGGCAAGACAAACCCCCTGATGAAGTCTCCAGCTGAATAATGAAGATCTGCTCCTCCAAATAGATGAAACCCTTTTTTGCAGTGCGCCCTCCTTCTCTCCAACTCGTGCCAAGCTCTAACAAATCATATGGCCAGTAAGCCTCTCCCAAAATAGACTAGAAATGATGGCTGAGGCCCTACAAAGGAAACCCACAAGTCCAAATGCCCAAAATCCTCATCTACTTCCTGGATCGAACTCTTCTTCTTCCAATGGTGCGGCCCCCTTGCTGGAAACCCCCTAGGTTGCACACTGTTCCTTCCTTGGCTGATAGGTGGTACCTGTAACTGCTGTAGAATGGTGTGGGAGGAGTATTGCACCCCCGAGACCAAGCTTGGATCAAGATAGGTGGGATATTTCATCACCGAGTTGATCTCTAGGGTTTGTAATCTCAAAACCCTCAAAACTCCTTTGTGCTCAAGAGCCCAAATGCAAAATGTAATAATAATCTAGAATGAGTGAGAAGTGCACCCTTCCTTTCTTTTATACTCCAGATCTATTTCTCTGTTGAGTTAGTTAACCCCTAGGGTTAACTCCTAGTTTTTCCACACATTTTCTTTTCTTTCCTTCAGTTACCTCTTTCCCCCAAAGTCAACTTAATATTATAACATTGTGCTTAGGTAATGGCTTTGGGTTGTCTTTGTCCCCATGATGCATGGACAATAGTCTAGTGGGGACAACTAGACTACTGAGTCTCTCATAACCTCTTCATAGAGGTTGGGGACATTACATTTAGCTTATGCAAACATGCAAAGCTAGATGTACAATGTATTAAATAGATATCCAAATCAGAAATCTTTGCATGCAAGGATTAGTAACCAAAAATTTGTTTGCTTTAAAGAGAAGAAGAAGAAAAGCTTGGAATTTCCTAGAACCCTTGGGCAAATGGGGTCTTCAAGTGAATAGAAGAGGGAGTATGTCTTTCTTGGTGCTTGAAGCAATGAAGGATACAAGCTTGATCCACCACTTCTTCAAGACTATGAGATCATGTGCACTTAAAGATACCTTGCAACACAAAATGTTAGGATTATGGTGGCACCTACAAAAAAGAATCAAAGGGGCATGTTTGTTAGTAAAAAAAAAACATGCACATTATAATCTTTCAAATAAGTACTCAATAGAATCATAGAAAGCAAACAAGCTTACTTAATTCTATCCTATGGGACGATAACACCGTTCCAAAGGCCTATCTAACAATTGAATATGCAAGAAACAAGAACATCACCTCATTTGATCAAATCACATGACAATACATTCACAAAGTAGCTCCATACACTTTCTTAACCTCCAAAGTATTTATTCCAAAATGATATTACATAAGTATTACAACAATACAAGCTTCTTCAAATCCCATCACAACCAAAAGGAGGATGGCCGACTTGTTTATATACGAGAGACGACGCATTTCCCGAGGATGGAGGGTGCACATCCCAAAGCACAATTGACAAATGTATGCTTGGATTGCATCCACCTCTCCTCAAATGTGAGATAACTCGCCTCAAGTAAAGAGAGAGGGGTTGGGAAGGCGCCACATAGCCAAGGGAAGGTGGCGACCTTCCTTGGGATCATCACCCTCTCCTCAAATGCGCCATCTAGCTAGGTAAGTGCGCCTCACATCTTGGGATCTCCATCAAGTGGAGAGAACTCTCCACTCAACTCACTCTTACTCATCCTCAAGTGCCGCTAAGGGCCAGTGAACTGTGAGAGAGGAATAGTTAACTAAAAACATGTTTGGAACATGTTTCCACAAAAATAACATTGCTGATTTTTGTCTTTTATTTGATTTTTATTTACCTTTTTCGAGAAAAATGATTTTTTATTGAGTAAAACTCAATATTTACTCTCGAAAAGGTGGTATTTTGAAAATTGGGTATTTTGGATATGAAAACGAATACCCACAAGGGATATAATGCCTCATAGTACTACTTTTTTAACTTATGACTAAATTACAATTAAAATATCTCGATTTTGCGGGAAATTTTTAATTGACTCAAAACATTAAAAAAAACCTAAGGGGGACTTAGCATAATTTTGATATGACTCAATATTGATGACTTAGCATGGTAATATAAACATCTAGACACTAGAATTAGATTTTCCAAGCTAAGGCCTAACCATCGGTACACACTCCAACTTTGGAGGTGGTGAGTGAAAAAACTTAGAAATTATAATTCGCCTAAAATGAATTTCAGGCAAGAAATAATTAACAAGTGAAAATAAACACTCTAGAGTATGTACTCATGATCAAGTCTTAGGAGGCCAATCCTTTTACAAAAGCATCATGCCAATCTCATCTTATTACAATGCCCTTAGGGGATGGAAATGCGAAAAAATGTGGTCAACTTGATCGGATGGACTTCTGAACTCTAAATTTTGAGCAACTATTTGCTCAATCTTTGGTGGCTCAACTGCAAGTCCATCCTAGTGCAACTTGGTGGATAACACTGCAAGAATGATTTCTCTTAGTGACATGATAATCATATACATGAAGTAGTGCAAGTATCTACATGCTGTAAAGTCAAATGCATAGTGGTTTTCTTTGATTGGTTTATAAGCTGATAAAAATGCACTCTCTCACCATGGGGATAGTTCGAGCTACAGTTGAAGAACAAAAACAAGGGAAGAGGACCATTTGACAATTGGACTGTGGAAAAAATTATGCGAATAAGCAATGGGAGATCATAATTTAGGCAAGAAGTGATACGCTTCTTATGTTCTTACTGATGCAAAGATATTATATTCAACATATTTCACTCTGTCGGTCCTTTTGAAGCTTGCACCCACAAGTAAATTTCTGTGCTTTCTTTGAGAAGAAACACCATGAATTTCTAAGAAAGTGTGATGTTGGTTACCTCGTGCTTTGTTTAATGGATAGAAATGTGTGTATATATAGATAAGTTGTGAAAGTTTAATTGGGTGGCTCCTAATTGCAAAAGTATCTAGCCATTCTTAATATAAATTGCAATAGATATGCTTTTGTAAAATGCATGTGCAGGGCAATGTAGGGTGGAGCAACACGGCGTCTAAGCTGCAGGTGTGAGGTCTGTTTCCTCCCTAGTTGCACCAGGAAGGACTGATGGATGAACCACAAAGATTGAACTAGGCACTTGTTCAAAATTCAAAGTCCAGAAGTCTTGCAGGGCATTATTGCCCCTTCATTCTTCTTCTCTTCTTCTTCTTTATGCATGATCCATACCCCCATGGAGGAATTGTAATAAAATGAGTTAGCATGAGGTATTTTGTATGTAAAAGACTTAGCTCCCCAAGACTTTGTCATTAGTGCATAACTCTAGAATGTTTTTTTCGACTTGGTTAATTATTCCTCACTTTTCAACGATTTATAATTTTCCAAGTTTTTTCACTCACTTCCTTCAAAGCTGGAGTACGTCTTAATGGTTAGGCGTTGGTGTGTTCTATTTGAGCCTAGTGTCAAATGTATATATTATCATGCTAATCATTAACCCAGATTCTTATGGACATGCATTAGGTCCCTCTAGGATTTTTTAATTGTTTTAATAAAACACAAAATTCTCGGAAAACGAGATTTTACCTTGTAAATTGATGCAATATTTAAATAAGTGGTACTAGGAGGTGTTATATGCCTTGGGGGGTAACGTTTTCTAACCCAAAATACCCCTTTTACCCTTGTACCCCCTTTTCGAGAGAAATTATTGAGTTTTTCTCATAGAAAATAAATTATTTCCTCAAGAAGGTGAATAAATCAGCTCCCTATTTTTAAGGAAACATATCCGAGACATGTTTTTCACTTGTATTCAGTTCACTTAGCCTCACTGGCTGTTAGTGGCAGTTGACAACAAGTAAGAGGGAGTTGTTGATGAGTTAAGTGATGAGTTGACTCTTGTTGATGGAGATCCCAATGTATGGTGCGCCCTTCCTCTCAAGAGGTGGCACACTCTCCTAGAGGGTGCCAATCCCAAGGAGAGATGTGCCTACCTCTTGAGATGTGGTGCCCTCTCACTCACCTCTCTCTTGACTTGTGGTGCATTTAACTGTGGTTGCCAGAGTGGTGGCATAGATCTACCCATCCATTTGGCTTATCTTTCTTAGGATGTGCGCCCTCCCTGTTGCAATCCTCATACACACTTGCAAATGTGGACTAAGTCTCAATCCACTTAGTGTGTCCTCAGAGACACAATGTCTAAGTTCAAGTCCATTGTCACCTCGACTTGAACTCCTTCCGTCTAGGCTTACTCCTAGGGAAGCCAAGGGGGGTAGACCCTAGTTATTAAGTGAGTTATTAGATGGGTTCTAGGAGTTAGTTTTAATTTATTAAAGGTTAAGGGAGACTAGCCTATATGAGAGGCAAGTAATGCAAATGCAACCTTCAATGAATTGCAACCCTTTCCCTAAGTCAACTAAGACTAGTGCCTAAGGTTGGGAAAATGGGGTTAACTAAATTACACAAAGAGATTAAAAAGAACAACTTTACAAAACTTTACAATTAGATTAGATACAAGGAATGAAACAACTATCAACACAATAAAGAATACAAAGAATTAGATGCTACAACAACGTACAACTATTAACAAGTGAAAGAAGCAAGCACTTGTTAGATCTAACTTCTAGCAAAGTAATAATTGAACTAACTTTGATTTGATTGTGCAGGAAAAGGAGAAAGATAATTCAAGATTGCATCCACAACACAACACAACACAACACAACACAAACCCAAATTTGAAGTGCCCCAAGAGAGGTGCACAAATTCAAGGGGGCTGCTCAATGGCTCGAATGCGCAACTTCAAGAGATGAAAAAGACCACAAAGAGAGCCTCCACAGGCGAAATGCCCAACTTAAGAGGGAGAGAATTAAAGCTTGAAAAATGGCCTCCACGGGCCAAGTGCGCAACTCCTAAACTCAACAGTTCAACAATCCACAATGCTTAATAAAATTGCTTGGAAAATGACTTGAAATGAAAGTAATTGCAAAAATTAAAGAGCATGAACCATGAAAATAAAATGTGAAATTAAACCAAGGTTGCTTGTGGATATATTTTAGGATTTAGGTTGATTAAGTGAAGTTGAATCCTAGACTAGGTGACTTCCCTAAAACTCTCACCGCTTTGGCCAAAAGGACTGTTGGGTGCTCCATAAGAAAGGCAAACAAGGCCTTACCCTAGCTCCACAGGTCAATCCAGGAAACAAGGGTGCTCAACAAGGGGGACACCTAGTGTCGTGAAATCATCCATGATCTAGCACCCCAAGCCGCCTCCACAAGTTCCTTTTTTGATGGCGAAAGTTGAGACAGTTAAAGGTGATCTAATTAAACTAAGTTGATTGATCCCCTATGAGTTTAAGATAAATTGATTGAACCTCTTAAAGGTTAATTAAGTTAAGTGCTTGAAAGAAAGTAAATAACAAATGCTTGAAAGAAATGTAAATTGCAAGAACTTGAAAAAGATGTACAAGTGAATAAACTATGCCTCCATGGGCTTAAGCAAATGAAATGATGTTCTTCTAAAACCTAAAGATAATCACTTGAGCTTGAACAATAGAAGCAATAAACCATCAACCATCTACCTAGCCTTACGATACTGCATCGGTGGCAAAGCCAATCCTCTTTGCAGGGTGTAGGCAAACAATAGAGAATGAAATGACTTGAAATAAACTAAACTACTTGCAAGCTCAACAAAGGCACAAGGTGGAGGACAAACCTACCAGTTTTGTGCCCAAGTGGGTGAAAAATAAAAGCAAGAAATGAAATAGCTTGACTTGGAAAGAAAGAAATAGATCCTAGCCACACAACTTTGTCTTAAGGACAAGTGGGAGAAACTTGAAAATAAATTGCAATGCTGAAATAAAACAACTAACTAGCCTTACGATTTTGCATGGGTTGCTAGGCCAATCCACTATGCAAGGTGTAGGCAAAAAGAAAAAAAATAAAATTGCAGAAAATTAAATCTTTGGAAGAAGTGCAAGCCCTAGAGACTCTCTTGGGCTTTCTTACAATAGAATAATGAAAGAGGAGAAGTTGGGAAGAAAGTATCCCAACTTAGGAGTCTTCTCTTGGACTTGTAGGTGCCCCAAATGGGATGTAGATCCTCCTTTTTGATGCAGACCTGCAACAAATCAGCAAGAAAAACCTTGTTGGAAAAGCTGCAAAAACACCAAAACTTGTGAAAATTTCTATTAGTAAAAAAATGTATGTAAACTTGTGTAAATTTCAGCCAATAAAATGTATGTAAATGACCTATCCTAACATGTTAGAATGCCAAAAATATAATGGAAATGAACAGAAATATGAAACAAAAATGATTAGAGGGTAAATGTGGGTGAAATGGAAGATTTCCAGATCTGAATACTTCACATAAACCCCTAGGTAATCCTGCAAATCTTGATGCAAAGCTACAAGAAACAAGAGGAAGTGAGTAGATCTAAGTAGTGAACCAAAATACTTTGAAACTGCTAAATAGAAATTCACTAGATCTATGATAGCACTACCACAAACCTATCCAAACAAACTACTTTGTTTGGAATTCCTACTATAAATCTCTAAGCTAAGCATGCATAAGAAAAACACAAAGGAACAAGATCACCTCAATAAAAGTATGGCACCAAGAAGACTCTTAACACCATGGATCCTCAAAAGATTTCTTTATTCACCAAGAAAGGTTGCTGCAAATACTTGCAGCAAGCTTTACACAATAGCAAGAGCCAAAAGAGAGAAAGAGAGAAGAGTGGGAGAGGAGAGATTTTGGCATAATAACAATATACTGAGAATAGATGTCAAATGAGGGAGGGGATGCCTTCTTTTATACTTGGGAGCCAAGAGTGACCCCTCTTGGATGAGCTCCAAGTGTTACTCAAGCAAGAAAATACACAATCTCAAGGAGGGTGCACTTTTAGGGTTTTGGTAGTCTAGGGTTTGTGAGGGATGAGTGAGGGTGAGGGGAACACCTTTAGATTTGGTCAAACACCACCATAGATCATTAGGAGGGCGCACATAGGTAGGGAGGTGTTAACTTTATTTAATTTTTCACTTTGGGTGATTTCCTCACTAAGGGGGGCACAACTTCTTTAGGGGGGATGACAACTTGAGTTGATGGCTAGGTGAGGGGGTGAAATAAAGTTAGGAAATGTGTTTCATTAACTTAGGAAAGGAGTTAGGCATCTTGCATCTTCTCCCACTCTTTCTCTAACGTTTTTGCTCAATTTTAAATTGACATTTTGACTTTGTTAATTAAGCAATTAAATCGCTGACTCTAGACTGACTTGGACTCCTCATGGACAATGACCTAGAAAAAGTTGTCCAATTGAGCTAAAAATTTGTCCAAGGGTGTAGGGGGTCTCATTCCGTTTCTTTTGAGCACAAATTCCCCTATCAAAAATCCTAAGGACCTAGTTTTTACATTTTTACATCAAAATTAATTAAAATTACCATTAAATGGGTAATTTAAAAAAATTAAAAAAAACTACTTAGACTCGACGGAATTCCGTAAGACTCTAGGAGATGTCTTGCATGGTCATTTACAATATTCCTAGACCCTAATCACCCATAGGGCTCGATTATTAGAACGCCTTTCACCACTTTGGAGGATTATTGTGGGAGTGAAAAACTCAAGGGTAATTAAAAAGGCTGGTTAGGCCAAATTAATTACCTGAGGAAAAAAAACACTTGATGAAAGGACTTCCCTAATGATAAAGTCCTAGGCAACTAACCTACAATATGATCCATGCAGACCCATTACATTTTTATCCCACGCAGGGGAGCAAAAATTCCAATTACAAAAAGATGTGCCGAGGCCAAAAATGCCTTGTAGAACCAAAAAGTCTTCAACTTGGTTGCACCATCATGTACACAGCTTCATGGCACATGGAGTTGACCCCCTAGTCGAAATAGGTGGTCAACACTCCCTTCTTGGAAAAGTAACGAACATTCCTCGTCAAGCCCTTGTTATGCTCTCAGCTTCACAAACATTTGCTTGATCTTGGCATGATTCAAAGAGGGACTTGATTTGTGTGGAGTAGTCTAACTAGGGAAAACCTTTGCCATTATTGCTCAATACAGGATCCATACCAGCAAGTTGCTTGTGATTTCAGGGGGATACTTTGGGATTCGCTCTCTTCTCGTTGGATATCCTGGCAATCTTGCTTGTACCCATTTGAGGGATAATAGTTAAGAGGAAACACGTGATAGATTAGATCTTTCACTTTCACGCTTACAATCTCCAAACACTCGTGAGTGGATTTGCACTATCTATCCACCTCACTCAATTAACGTAAATCCAAGTGAAATCCTTAACTTAATAAAACTTACCAAGAGCATTTCACAACACATTTATCTTGCATCAATACACGCTTTCATTATTGGCATTGGTCTACAATATTTCCATTTGCTTATTACCAGTTGCTCTCATTTACTTTCAAGTATTCTCATTTGCTTACTATCATTTGCCTTGAAGTATTCCATTTGCTTAATATCTTTCGCATAAGCAATTCTTTTCATGTGTCATCATATGCTGCTAGATTAGTTGTATTTGCTTTTGTTTTATTTAACTCCTAGAATTAATTGTACTTAGCTTTAATAAGCCTTAGATTATTTTATTAGGGACTGCCTCCATTGGCTTTGCTAGGAGTTAGCCTAGACGGAGGAGTCGAGTTATCAGGTGACAACAACCCAACTCGAGACTCGCCCCTAAGGCCGCACCCAGTGGATTGAAGATTTCTTCCACGTGACCCGAGGTGCAGATTAGGCCGCGACAAGGTCCATTAGTGGTTAGTTCGCCCATTTACCTTTCTTTCATAGGCCCAACATCATTAATGCCAGACATAAGCTTTCAACTGTGATTTAGACTAAACAGACAACTGATGTCGTATTGTAAGTGTTTTGAAAAGGACAATGCAGATGGCGGGATCATGGACACAGGCGCATTTTTGGCAAATATCCTATTTAAGGACCCTACGGTGAATACTTGTTTTTGCTTAAAGCAAGACGAATGCTTGCTTTTGCTTAAAAGTAGATAGTTCCTGTTAAAACTATTTACTATATGGTCAGTATACAGTGTTTAGTTTAAAGGTTCAATTGAGTTGCAAGAATTAAGCAGTTGTTCTACCTGTCCAAGACTCTACGTACCCTTCTGATCCTTAAAATTTGATCTCTCTGTAAGCTATATTTTTATGTTAACAATGTTTATCTTGAATTTATAAAAGCGCTGTTCAGTACAAAAACAACAGAACAAGAATTAGAGAAAAGCAGATCTGATGCTTCAACTTCCTTTGAAGACGAGGAGTGTGAAATTTCAGTGTCATTCAATGTTTTGTACTATTATAAATGAATATTCTGTGAGAAAAACTAAGTAATGATAAGTGATGAAACCTTTTATTTTAATGTTCTGCTTATGATTTCCCTGAACTAGGAGCTTAAAATTAAGGTTCTCACTGTTAATATTCTTCAAATCTCCTCCCTTCTATATTGTATAAGTCTTCGTCGGATGTTGTGTGGAATTCTGGTTTTTGTAATTAGATCTAAAATATTGATTCTTGTATTGTCAAAAATGAACTTGAGGATGAAAAGCAATGGCTAATTTTAATAGTTATTGACTCTACAATCTGTTTGCCCCTATATAGGCAAAGGGTCTAGAGTGGGAAGCTGTCATTTTAGTACGAGCGAATGATGGAATCATCCCAGTTAGAGACTTTGATTTTGTGGTGGGACCAAGCACTCCTAGCACCCCTAATATCATTGACCATGGTACAATACATAATGAAGATGTTATTGCCAAGGAGGCAGGAAACAAAAACAATTTGGAGAGTAATGACATTTCCTTATTGGGACCTCCCATCTTGGAAACTCGAGGCAAATTTTCATCCAGACCAAGCAGAGAAGGAATTGAAGAGGAAGTAAGTGCATTGTCAAGTGAATTCTATACTTCGTAAGAAGGCTATTAAAGAACTTGACTGTTTAGATAGAACTTTTAGGTCAAAAATATTGTAGACTATCAACAGTCAGATTTTCTATTCAAAACAATTTTGCATTTTTTCTAATCAGTCAGTTTGTGTGGAATGAGATGAACTCACTCATACAGGCTTTGTGGTTCAAGCATTTTCTAATAATTTGATACACTGGCAGAGAAGACTTTTGTATGTGGCTTTGACTCGAGCTAAGCGTTTTGTCCTTGTAAGTTTCTTGCAAAATTCAATTAGAAGTAGGTTTTTGGCTATGTTTTGGGTCGTTTCCTATTGTTTTAAATTCTGTTGGTTTAGCTTGGGTTAGATAGTTATGCATCTGGTAAGACGTTTCTAACCACAGGATGTGCTTTGCGTTGGAGAAGAATTCATGAACATTATGAGTTGAAATGTTCTATGGTTTTGAGTATTTGGTGTTTTTACACGTAACTTGTGAGCAGGTTACACATGTTATGATGGAAGGTGGGCAACAGATGACACCTTCATGTTTCTTGGCAGATATTCCACCAGGTGAGCTAATTAATTTGTTTTTCAGATTTTGGATATGATATGGTCCAACCATATTTTGCATGCTCTAATATCACTCACTCTATGCCCCATAAATAATTTTCCTGATCCTTTTACACTTGGATTGCAGCATGTTTTAAGGGATTCTAGAGTGGAGTGGAAGTCTGCAGTTTCTTGAATGTTACATTGGTTTTTATCATGCACCATAAGTAGTTTCAGTCATTGTTAAAATTGAACATTGATGTTTAGGCCACTTCCGTGATTTCTGGAGTGAGGTACTATGCAATAACGAAAGTTCTTTGCTGTCTTCTTGCACAACCTTGTAGAAGATGCCTATGTAGGCCAGCCAAAGCTAGTACACGACACAGATTCAAAAAAAAAAACCACCATGAACCAAGCAGATATTGGGAAACTTATTGCAGAATGATGCCAATGGCCATTAGAAGCCCAGCCCAAAATGTCAGGCATTCTCTCATTTGTAATTCTATTTCCATCATCAAACTAGACATTCTTATAGTAAATCAAAATTGCTGGATTCCGGCTTCACACACTTGATGGGTAGCTGCTTGAACAAGAATTCAGTTGTACTATGCATGAAGTTGTACATAATTTAGGTTGGATATTTTAGTGGCTGAAATCCAATGTGTTATCACATGAAAATACATTTCCTGAAAGAACCCAAATGTGTCTGTATAACTTCAGTCTTCAGGAAGAGGTCCACGTCACTGATTTAACTTCTTGTAACTTTTGAATTGGTGCCTTCCAATTCAAGGTTGGCATACGTGAATGACTTGAGGCTTCAACTATGGACACTTGGGGGAAGGTAATACCTCAAATCTGCAACAAAACCTTGCTGATCTGCCAGTGTTACATTTATCGTTATCAGGAATTTATTGCCGGGGGTCCAAAATTGAAATTATCGGCAATATCGGGGAAAATATCGAAAATTATCGGAAAACTTGAAAAAATACAAAAATAATCTTTTTTTTTTCAAGTTTTTAAACTCATAAAGTAGCATCAACATCAAACAAACACATTGTTACATAAATATGAAAACAAAACTTATATATAAGATGTATAAGATGTCAAATGGTACATCAGACATCGATACTAAAATATGATATTCGCCTTGAATCATAAGTCGTGACAGGATATTACAAAATCACATCCAAACAAAAATAAATGATCTTATGAGATGAATCATGGCAATGAAAACAACGGATTTTCCCTTGTTTGCTTGATGGAAAATGGTCATAGTATCCTCAAAGCTCAAACCAATGTTTTAAAACTTGGACTTAGACTCATATTGATTCGGACCTATCTGATTTCAGTGACTTGGTTTACTAAAATAATACACAAAATATTTAAATTTTAATCAAAAATTTATATTTTAGACATTCCAAATCATGATTCCAAAAAATTATTGAAATTTCAAAAGAAAGCATTATGAATAAATGAGCAAGATAATTTAAATGACAAACACAAATGACAAGCAATGCTCCACCATCGCTTATATTGGGATTCTCATCATTAGTATCAACCTTTGCCTCTTGTCTAACCTTTTCCCCTACCTCGATCCTCTAGGGACATCAGTCAACACCACCCTATTTTTATGAAACCGGCTAATCCAAGCCTTATAATATGGTAGAAAAAAATTAACATGCTTAATCAATCAATTTCGTTTGAGTGACGAGTACATTTTTGCTAAGGCCATGACAAAAGTGTTCAAATATCAATACCACCAACATCAAGGTACATAAAGGGCTTGGTGCTCTTGATTAAATGCTAATCTCATACCCTCATCATACATGATAGAATCCAATGAAAACATTGCAATCCTACCAATCCTGAAATCTTGAAAACTCTTAAGTTTGCTGAATTTTGAATGGGATACGAAATTCTACTTTCTCCATATGAAGACCGATGATGTTGGAACCACTCTCAAATCGACAAGCGTTAACTTCAAATTAATGATTATATATGTCAAAACATGTCAGAATTTTCATAAATTCGAGATAATCTTGGCTTGTTTTTGCTATAAAAGTTGTAAAATAGAGAACTAAATTGACCAAAAACACAAGTAAAATATCTTTTTACCACTCAAGTTCTTACATAGTGTAAAAGTCCAGAACAAGTTGTAACAACCCAAAGGTGTAGAAAAATCTGAACTAAAACACTTAGTTAAATCTTGGTTCCAACCTCCAATATTACTAGGACTGTAATGTAGTAAAATACTAACATCCTACAACAACATATGAGTAGAAACACATTAACTAAGCCATCAACAACAAAATGATTATGAACAATAGAGTATGTTATCACACAAGTTGTAGCCACTAAATGGTGACAACTAAGAGGTCACCTACCCACTGTCACCTTAGGCAGGTGTCCCCGTCACTTTAGAGGTGAGGTAGTCACCTCAAGGGGGGAATCCCAGTGACCCAAGGGGGAATGAGATGGAGAAAGATGAAGATGGAGATGAAGTCCCTAGAGGTCAAATGTAAATGATATAAAGTTCTTGGAAGGAAGTCTTGGGAAGGTCCAAGGGTTGCCAAGTATGTTGAGTAACTTGCTGTTAAATTTATAGCAGCTGCAAGAGCCATTCTCCTGGAGGATGGAAAATACCCTAGCTAAAGTCTAGGGCCCCCAGTGCACTCCTGGGGCACTTGGTCTGAGACCATACAGTCGGTGCCATGGCAAAAGACCCTTCTTAGGGCCCCCAGTATATGACTGGGGTTCTTAGTCTGAGACTAAGCACCTAAAGCCCCTAGATATGTCTAGGGCCCTTGGAAATGTCCAGGGTACCCATGCCTGAGGCATGGGTTGATCCATGGTCTTGTACCATGGTGGAAAAGACCCCTAAGAGGGCCCCCAGTAGACGACTGGGGTTCTTGGTCTGGTACCAAGCAGTAAAGACCCCTGAGAGGGCCCCAGTATACGACTGGGGTTCTTGGTCTGGTACCAAGCAGTAAAGACCCCTGAGAGGGCCCCCAGTATACGAATGGGGTTCTTGGTCTAGGACCAAGCAGTTAAAGCCCCTAGATAAGCCTAGGGCCCCTGGAAATGTCCAGAGTACCCATGCATACGGCATGGGTTGATCCTTGGTCTCTGACCTTGGTGGATAAGACCCCAGAAAAAGTTCTGGGGCTACTTGATCCTCTATCAAGTATTTGATGGTACATGACCTTCCTTGAAGAAGGACATAACCACATGAGGGATAAGTCCCATATGCAGTGATGATAAAGTAATAGATTCACCACGTGATATGAAGGAATGAGTATTGCCACCTTGCAAACCCTCTATTACCCTTGCATGTTTGGTTTGGGGTTTTGTTGCCTTAATCAAGGGTTAAAATTAAAGTTAAATTTAAAATGTTTATTATCACATGTTTAAATTTAAATTTAAACATGTGATTTTATTTGTTTTATTCTAACCCTTGCCCTAGCCTAAAACTATAAAAGAAACCCCTACCCCTCTCATTCTA
>ML777444.1:719764-765401 GCA_009831015.1 Picea engelmannii | reverse complement strand
TCCTATATATACCAAGGAGACATTTTCATTTTGAATCATCTTGTACTTGAACATTTAAGTGGGGTAAAAGGAGGTTGCCCCCTCGAAGAGGCTTATTATCTGAAATTATCCCTTTTTCAAGGCATTGAGTACTTTTTCTGAGGTTTTTCTATGCTATATTGATATTTGGTTCTTAACAAGACATTTCCAATCAGAGACACTGCAACTATTAGGTTTAAGAGTGAAACCCAAATATTTAAGCCCATCCCGCAATTCAGCTATGGTGAAATTAAAAATCCCCGAGATTCTTTGTCTAATACCTTCATCCACTTCAAGGAAATAAATGGTCGATTTAGTGTTGTTTATCACCATTCCTTTCACATCAAAAAACACCTCCAATATCTCCTTTAAAACCCAACCTTTCGAAGCTACACAAAGACAAAAAATCAGCACGTCATCCACAAATAATAAATTAGTGAGTCATTCTTTCCTACCTAGCTTTACCCCTTATAACTTGTTGACTCTTTTAGCTTATCCGATAGCCCTATTGAGTCCATAAAAAATAAATAATAAAAGATATGGGGACAGGGGACATCCTAGACATATCCCCCAAGCAGATTTGAATAATGGAGACCTCGATCCATTAATGAGCACTGCAAAATATACAGTGGCCATACAACAAATAATCCAGTTTAGTAGGGGTAATTCAAAACCAGTATGAAGAAGTAGCAAACAAAGATATAACCATGATACATGGTCATAAGATTTTGAGACGTCAATTTTGATGACATAGATAGGATGCTTATGTGTTTTAATTGTACGTAATCCCCTCTGAGCCGAGCCTATGGATTCATGGATGAGTCGACCCTTTAAAAACTTGAATTGTTCAGAGAAACACTGGAAAGAATAGGTTTAATCCATACTACTATTACCTTTGATGTAATTGTACAAACACAGTTGCATAAAGAAATGGGTCATAAATCATCAAAGGTACCAGGGCAGTCCATTTTAGGGATCACTGCTACGAATGTAGAATTGATGTTGCATGACATTTTACCCATCTGGCGGAGTTCTTCCACAACCTGAAGAGTTTGTGAATGGCTGCAAGATATCATCCATCATCCTCATGAATGTTGTTGGAGCATTAGTCAAGCTAAAAGGCATGAACAACTACTCAAAAAGGCCTTCTTTAGATTTGAAGGTTGTTTTCCATACAACAATTTGTTCTATCAGAACCTAGTGGTAGTTGAACTTCAGATCAATCTTGCTAAAGAACTTGACACCCTTAAGTTGATCAAGAAGATTGTTAATCCAAGGGATCATGTCTCGATTCTTGATAGTGATCTTTTTCAAGGCTCTATGATCAATATAGAGTCGCGATGTCCCATCCTTATTTTGTACCAACACAGTTGGGCTCTCACAAGGCGAGGAGCTTGGTCAAATTTGGCCCCTATAGATGGGCTTGTGAATCTGATGCTTTATTTCCTCATTCTACAGAAGGGAGAACCTATATATTGGATCATTGGGTAAGGGTTCATGAGGTATCAAGTCAATGGAATGTTTGACCTGGCAATGTAGAGGCACCCCTCTAGGTAAAGTGAAGATATCTCTATATTCTACTACGACCTTGTCCACTTGTTCTGTTGTTTATAGAGATCCTAGGTAAAGGGTATGGAAGTTGCAGTGACCTTTCATTCACCTTCTGACTGGACCATGAAGAGGACAAACTTTGCAGTCTGAGAAATTACCTTCCGACACTATTTTGTCGAGATCAATGAAATTGCAGTAGTTAGAACTACCTCTGGTACGTTGTAGGGATGACCTCCTAAAGTAACAATGAAATTACAGGCCATGACTCGTAAATAACATTAATGTCCTCATATAAGTTTGTCCTAAGAGATTATGACAAACTTCAAGTGGGGAAACATCAAACGATACCTCATATTTGAGGGATTGATACCGTAGGACATGCAACAATGTTGGTTGATGCAAAGGTCTTGTCCCTGGCTCAACCAACCAATGGTGTATGGTTGAGGGTGTGGCATTGTTTCAGCTTCAGTCTCTTGATGACCTTGACTAAGATCAAGTTCTTCCTGATCCCACCATGAACAATGAAATGTAGTGGGGTCCCCTTCACCCACATCTATGAATGGAAGAGGTGTTCCCCCTCCTCAAGCTCCTTTGACTTGTCTGGTTGTATCTTTGCGGTTGTGATGGTAGAACTAGCCTCTGCATTGATGATTCACTTTCCTTGTTTCGAACCAGAGTTTGAGTTAGGGCCCGACTCCTTTTCTTTAATCTACTCCAACAATGATTGTTTTGAGCGACATTCATCAATGTTGTCTTAGGGGATTTCGTGGAAATCACACCACTTTCTAGTGTCCTTCGTCTTCTCATTACTCTTAGTTTCTTGCGGCTTGGAATGGTTGTCTTGAGGTTGAATTTCCTTGCCCTATCCCTCATTCTGTGAGTTAGGGATACCTTTACCATACTTAAATTTCTACTTGATTTTGACAACATATTGATAAGCAACTCCTAGTGATGAGATGTCTAAGAAATCCATCTCTGTTTGGATGTACCTATGTAGGCCACTATGGTTCTTGAAAACCAAGTGTCACTCAGAGTCTTTGATACCTAGCTTTGAGTGCAAGGTATGGAATATGTTGGTGTACTCTGACTCATCTAGTCTCTCTTCCGATGCAGATTCGTCCATCTCGTGTACTGGTCATCATAATTTCCAACATGGTAGAATCACTCCTCGAGGGAATCAACAAAGGTCGCCCAAGTGGGTCCTCTCCTAAATGTCATAGAATTGCCTTCGTTGTGTCTCTCTTAGTAACTTTCCCACCGATCTTTGACATGGGGAGGGATTTAAGGAGCGTGAAGACGATCTTTTTGCTGTCGATTTTTTTTTTTAACAGAGTGATAACCCTCTAATAGATTTAACCATTTCTTCAAAGTATATGCATCCATTTGGCCTTCAGATAAAGGGATATCAAAGTTAACTTGTACCTTGAATGGGGTCGCACCTCTAAAATGGTTGCTTGTTGAAGGTGCCTTTCCCATTGTTCACAGTCGTCGAAGGATCTGGGTGAAGTTTTCCATCATATCCTTCCTCTGTCATGTGAGGGCTTCCTCGAGAAACATTTGGAAAGGATCTCCTACTCTGTCATCTCTCTTTTCTTTCACTATGGGAGGTTGCTTGGGTCGACGAGAGTTGTCATCCCCAAGTTAAACTAGCTTGATACCCAACTCTATATACCCTTACCCCATCGGGGACCTGCGCCGAGAAATAACAAGGAGCATATTGATCTAATACCATTGATCTGGATTATATTGAGACTGAAATGGAACACACACAAAAATATAGTAGAGAGTACAATAATACAGTGAACCCAACTTTTATTAATGAATAAAGTAGTAGAATATTGTAGAACACAAACGAGCTAGAATGGTGGTAGCTTATCTTTGAAGAGAAATAGATGTCGACTACGGTCATTCGCAAAAATATGATTACAAAGAGGCCAAAAATATCCTTTTATCATGAATCCTAAAAGACAAAGAGCCAAAAACCCTAAATATCAAAACTCTAACCCTAGAAGATGAAACACTAAAAGTATTGTGGCCCCAAGGTGATTAGTTGATATGTCAACTTCCCAGGGGAACAAATTTTGCATACACTCTCTCTTTAAGGCACATGATAACTCGTTGGATATAAATTTCCGAGGATTACAACTTTTGGCTGGGGCTAGGGCATGCTATGGCAACCCTTGGCCCCCCGAATGTCCAAAAAACATTATTTAGGACCTCAAAATGACCCACAAAAGTTTGGGACCTGAAAAACCGTAGAAAAACTGGCAATAAGATAGAGAACCATTGAGTTAGTGGAAGAGGTGTGTGGCCACCGATATCTACTTGGATTATTGATAGTATGTTGCGATGGAGTAGGTGTGCGATCCAATTCGCAAGACTCGTGGCTTGGACTTAGCTTAAGTAGTGCACACTGTTTCTTTGTAGGTGAAGTATTCTTTGGGGTTACCTGTGTCTGCTTCCACTTAAGAAATTTCGCTTTGTCAACTTCCCTAGCCACATATGCATGCATATGCTGCCCTATTGGTCCTTTTTTCTTTTCTTAGGTTGTCCTAGACGATTGCTACTCTCCCACATGTTCCTTACCTTTCTATTGGGATTTCTATGCCCTTTTTTATTCATGACTTCTCTTTGTCCTTATCTCTGATTGCTTGACCTCGTCATCTGGTGTGAGCCAAATTTCGAGTGGACTCTTTACAAAAACCTATTGAATGTCCTCGTTAGTGACGCAGAAAGGAAGCATCCCATTTTTAGCCTTCGAATCTGCACGTGGGGTGATGAAACATTATGGAAAGTACATTTAAAGAAGAGGTAGTCCTCATCCATGTCCATAATGTTGTGTGGTATGTAGAGTCCTTGTGGAGTCGCTTGGATAATTTTCATAAATCATAACTCGAATGAGGTGTTGTTCATGGCCTAGATCACCCTATCCTTGTTGTATTTCAACTCTAGGATTTTTTGCAAGGGGAAGGATGGCGAGACCTATGTGTCGTACTTTGTAGTTCAGTGGTGGCTTCCACATTATCATGGCCAAAAGGAGTAACACCTAACTGTAGTGAAACTCCCTACCGAAATCCCGCACTTCTAGGGAATCCTGTACAAATTTGTTCAATAAGTATCGTTCCCAAGCCATCCTGACTTTAGTCGACACAACGCTCTACTAAAACAACTACCCCTTGTGGGCACACGTCCTTGCGACACTTGCACAACATTTTGTAGGCAAGTAGCTGGTTGGTGAATCAAACTCTGTCATCATTTATTATGTGATTACCACTCCTCTTGACCCTTAGTGTGTCTCATACTTCATGCACTCCTTGTGCATTGCATCCTTAGCTTTTATTGCTTCAGTAGATGATCTATTTGTGTAGGAAGGCTTGATACTAGGCTCATTGTGTGAATGTTAACCTAGTATGGATTATCGAGCTAGAGGACCCCTCCATGCAATTGGTTGAGTAAGAAACGTACAAACGAGTTGATAGACTATTTGCGCCCAAAATGTGGGAAATCCAGTAAATCCTGATTGCTTGAGAGGATTTTCCCATTTCTTGGTGATCACTCATTGTTTTCCATCTTCCCGTGAAATCAACTATGCATACGCATCGAAGCACAGTTATGGGAATTGGTCCTCATCTTGTGTGAAGAAGTCCGCACATTTCAGTTAGGGAACCTTCCCTAGTGGAGGGCCTTTGATACTTACATTAGTTAGTATTTACAGCTCGAGAATGTATTGGTCTTTTGTTTCCTAGACTTTCTTCCGTGCTTTAGGATGGTTGGTTGAAGCCATTGTCCTTGTCAATTACTTGGCACCTCTAGTTTGTTGTTCATCCACTTCTTTCTTAAGAGCTCTGTTATGGTCTCGTTGTGGAAACTGTGACTTGGGAGGGATTCTTATGTTGAATGTATGGCATATGTTTTCTCAAATGGTAACACTCTTGGTGCTCTAGTCCCTTTGCACTCGGATCTCAACTTTGTACTCTACTTACTCTACAAAAATAATGAGCGGAAGTAGTGATTTTGAACTTTAAATACTTGGTGGGTGATTCCCCCCCCAGGATACCTTGTCATTGAGTTGTCTCTCAAGGTATGTACCCATCGTTAATGCTATCATGTGCTACACTTCCCTACCATAACTTTCATGTGCCGTGGGGAGTTATTGCCATAACGAATTTAAGTTCCCCATGCAATCGACACCTTGTGCGAGCACTGATGACCTATCTCTCCACCATTGTATTTGCCCACATCCTGGTATCTAGCTGTCATGTCCATCTTTTCCATCCTTTGGTTGGTACTAAGGCATTTATACCTCATTCTCCTTAGAATATTAGAAATTCATTGTCGGGTACAACCTGTCTCATGCCACTTTACTGTGTCAACCTGTCTAATCCACCTACTTATTACTTCTATCATGAATGCTATATTTAAGTCCTATTATAATCATGTGCAATACTTATCTAACGAGCACTCCCATTCTACATAGGGCATGTCACCGCAATGCATCTGACCCTGGTGGTCCACAATGCTTCTTCATTTGAATTCTATTTATCAGCCCCTACCATGGCTTTTCATTGAATTTTTCTTATTGTACCGCATCAACTAAACCAATGTACAAATCTTGGAATGATTCCAAATTCCGTGTATGCAACTTATCTGGTGGTTTGGAGTTTTACAGTGGCACAAGGTGCACGTAGGCAACTTTTTGTGCAGTGTTCTTTTGTTTTGTTTCATTGGTTCATTAATTCAATATCCATCACGGGATGGAATATTACTTGAATACATTCCACCACCCATGCCCATTCCTGTAGATTTGAACATTATGTCACCCACCAATGCACATTGGTTCCTTTAACCACTGTGTCCATTTCTTGGATCCTTTGTGTCTCAGGCACCAACTCTGTCATTTGTGCTAGAGATTTGTCTACCAGGCCTGTACCATCAAACCTTAGTAGGTTGTACAAATCTGATCCGATCTATCGCATTGCTTTGGTGTTTCACATGCATTTCCCAATGGATATATCGTACAACGTATTCTACCATAATTCCATAACAACATTTGAATCAGTGTCATAGGAGAGAACACTTCTCCAGCTCAGTTCGTCATCGACTATTGGATTCACATCGTAGTCCTTGTGTCCTATAATGTTGTATATGTTTTCTACGATGGAACCCTGCACATCTTTATTCACGGGCTCATTATACCCGACACCTTGATTTGGATCCAACGACATAATAACGTGCAAGGTGTCTGTCTCAAAGGACATCCGCTATTGCTTCAGGTTTAGTATGACATTGTTATCGAATAACCAATCAATGGGAAATAGAGATGGATAGGGGTGCAAGTAATCCATAATCTCGATCACTTCAAAGTTTGCTTTAGTTCTTACCCCATCAATGTTCACTTCCACATGTTCTAGCCTGCTAATAGGATAAATTTTATATTGGTTAGAAATCCCAAGTCAAATAGGGGACCACACCAAGTTAGGTTCACCCACCAACTCCCAATATTTTTTCGGTAAGATGTTCATGTTGGATCCCAGGTCCAACATGATACCATCCATCTCATAGTTGCCTAGCTCAGTTGTCATCTTGAATTCTCTCCTCGTTCACTTCCTCCTACTCACATGATACACATCTCGTTCTAATAACAAGGTAGAACTAGTCACAACAGTCTCCTCCCCCCCCATACATCTTGTTAACATGTGGTTCAATTTATTTGCATTTATAAGATCATCTAACATCTTAAGACAACAACACGAGAAGTCACTTACTTGGTTTTTTTATTCAGCCTCGCGGTAAGTGTTGCATTGTGTTTCCTTTCGCATCATGTTTTGCAACTCTTCGCACACACATTCCTCTTCCATTGCCTTGAGTATTGTAAGTTACCCTTCCTCACACACATGGGCTTATTCCAGTGCCCTCTGCATTGTGCATTGCAATTCTTCGTGCACATGAGCCTTTTCTAATGCCCTTTGTGTTGTGCGCTACAACTCTTCATGTGTGTTGTCTTCATCAAACGCCTTTTGTGCATTGCGCAAGAACTACTTTTGTTGTGCGACATCAAACCCAAGGGGTGCTTGCATTTTTATTTTGATCTTTCCTTCTACATTCTAACCTGAACATTCGTGGATCTTCTTTGTTTCGCTGGTGTAGTAACTTTGTACTTCATATACCATGTTTGAGATATATCTATAAATGTGGTTTCCAGTTATGCAATCTTGGATGCCTCATCTCTAACATACCCAACACCCATGTTGAGTCCTAATACTATGGAAAACGACTTAGCCTGCTAAAACGAATTAAAAATGCCCCAAACATATAACATAAAAACGAAGGGCAACAGACCCATAAAAAATTTAGCAGACAACATGTTGATTTATCCATGCATCTACAACATTTACAAATTCAAGAATACATGCAAACCCAACAAAACATAACCCAACATTAGATAAACATTTACACAACGAAATAACATAAGAACATAACATAAACACCCATCTCTTAATAATTAACCAACTAGTTGCTCACAAAGGATGAAGCTCTCAACCATAGACTATGTTACTCCAAATATCAACAACATGCCACCCCCGAGCTGAGGCTATGAGTCCACAAGGTGACATGGTCCTATGGTTGTCCACTCTCCACCCATAGTAGCCCCAAAACATAGGTTCTACTCCCACAACAATTCCAATCCTCTAGCTCTCTCTTTTCACCACAACTTGCACTACCCATGGAATGTACCCCTTCATTGCTCATAGTCCCTCGGGCTGTACCATTTGTTTATCAGGGCCTCTAGTGGACTCGGTTGGCCAGTAATATCTCAGCTAGGGATTCTAGGGACTCTCAATTGCTTCATGATTTCTCACATGATCCTTCACAAGGATCTTAAGTAATTTCCTCAATATCAAAAATGCACTACAAGCTTACATATTTTACATGCACACATGATTTTTTTCCAGCCTAACCACATCCCAATAATAGTTTCCTTCAAGCATAGCATGGCTGGCGCTCTCCCCAACACTCAACTCTCTCTTTGTTGCCCAAAATCTCTTGTAAAAAAACTGTCCCCCTTCTCCATACAAATTTCCCTTCTTCTCCCTTACTTGCTTGACTCTAACTCTTCCCAAAGATGAATAGTATTGCAACCCATGCTCTCCAATAACTGGGATGTGACACTCACACCCACCCTCTTACATGAGTTAAATGATTGGCTTTGGGAACACTCAACATCGATTAGGAGGTTATACACAATGCTAATATAATTTTAGGAATGTGGGTTGGATTAATACCCATGAATAAATCCCCCTTGGACCCCTCTCTCTTGATGAATCATTCCCTCCCATCATTCTTCAGTATTGCAACCAACGATTATTACTTTTATTAATTGTTTCAATGTTCATGATATGCAATTCATCCCTCGGTCGGATTAAATCAATATGGGATCTTCGCCCCAACACATCGACTCACTAGCCTAATTCACATTTATACAATTACATTATAATTTGTTGGGATTAAAACCAGGGATGTTACATTTCCCTCCCTATTATTTTTGCACTGTCATTAGTGCACACCACCACCAGGTGTACATTCATTTTACAATTTGGCTCCCCGACCATTAATAAACATATAGGATGTTTGGTCTAATATCACACATGCATTCCATCCTAAATATAAATACATAGGCATTCCAACGCCAAAACTACAAATACATAGGCACTTTGGCCTCAAAACATAGATACATAGGCACTCTGGCCCAAAATCATAGATACATAACCCACTAACATTCTCCTACAACTATCACGATTTCCACCAGCTCTCTTCCATGAACCTTCCCTATCCAAGGAATGTACCCCCTTCACTTTTCTAAGTCCATCGGGCTCTTTTATCAAGGATGACCCAAGGAATGTTCCCCCTTCACTGTCCTTAGTCCATCGAGCTACACCATTCATTTATCAAGGTCTTTTGGACACTGGTGACCGAGAATATCACTACTGGGAACTCAAGGAAACTCATTGCTACGAAAGATACTAGGAAAAAGTAACTAGCAACAACCTTACTGCTGGAGTGAAAATTGCACAAGAGTTCACTCTTCAGGCCTAACAACCTGGTTCTTCTGCGATCCTGACAATTTACTTCTTCTACAAGCCTAAAAACTTGATTCTTCATGCTATACTCACCCTCTAGCCTCAGGAATCCCTTTCACTGTTATGCAGTTCCTCAAACAATCCATCATTTTTCAAGGTGTCCTTACATAGACAAATGCCAATTTACTGCTAGACTTCCACTAGCAATCTGTAACATGTGGAAATCATCCCATCTGCATCACATGCATGCAGTCAACACGAGACATCATCATAAGTTTTCAATTATAATTTTCAAATATGTTTTATACAGGAAAACATAATTTATCAAACATGTGTTTTCCACTCATTATGTTTGGCTCTTGTAGCTGTAGATATCAACCTTCCTTATGGCTTACATCCTTGCCATTTCCAAGAACACCCTACCTGCAATTTTTCTCAATTTCCATGCATCCAAACAAGTTGTTAGCATATCATAACAATTTGCAATTATAAATTTTCTCAAATATGTTTTACGTAGGGAAATAAAATTTCCATGATGAGTTTTCTAATCATTATGTTGGGCTCTTACAATAACATGCATTGGTCTCCTTTATGGGCTTACATCCCTGCCATATCGAAGACCATTCTCTCTGCATTTTCTCAACTCTAATGCATCCAAGCCTATTGTTAGAATTCATGCACATTTACAATAGTCCATGAAATGATCCCAGATTTGTATTTTACCAACAATTCAATCATTACCAGCCATTACTCACATTAAAAATGACATTCAACCATTAATCATATTATCTAGAATGAACTATCATTCATTGCACATGCATCATCAACACGCTGAGCTTTCCATAATGCAATCAAACTTACCAATAAACAAAACTTACATGTAGAATAAGAATCAGGTCGTGCCATATCTTTTCATAATAGAGCATTAAATTCATATTTTGTATGTGTTTTTCTTTTATGGGTTTTTCCTGAGTATATATCTAGGACTGATTTGAAGCACAGATTTAGATTAATGTTTTAGGGCTTGTCATCCATGATTGAAATAGGAGATTTAGCAATTGACCATCTGCTATATTATTTCTGACTATCCTCAACCATTTTTTTTTTCTCATCATTTGTTCTTGAATTCGATTGACTTCTTCAGATTTTTTAGATAAAGCGTGGACATCAGATTTAACATTTTCAATAGAATAAAAAAAACCATGGGGAATGAGAACAATGTGTTCAGAGAACTTGAAAGAAACCTTTCAATTTTAAATTGAATTCATGGGTTTCAGATTCGAGTTTAATTTTTTACCTTGATTTGTTGTAATTCTCGTGAGGGTTTGCTCTATGGTCAAAATGGGAGGAAAATAAATATTTTCAACACCAATCAAGCTAGTTGATTTGAAACCCAAGACAAAATCCTGAGGTTCCTCTAAGAGCTGAGACAATTTCTTTGCCATTTCCGTGAGGGATTTCAACATATAAAAGTGTAGATTTAATTTCGAAATCCACAAAAACCATCAAAAAAAAAAAATGGTGAGATACTAGACTATAACAATCCTCACAGATTATATATTGCTTGGCAGAAACAAAGAATCTCAACCATTCAACTTCTATGAATTTCAGAATGATGAAATTCGTTTTTTTGGAAATAAACCCATAAAAATAAAAGTGTTTTTCATCATAGTTCAAAATTTATGCAAAAAATAAAACCAAACAATGATAGAAAAGATCATAAGGTCCCGAAATCAAGATTATCTCTTCATTCATGAGCAGAAAATAGATGTAGATAGAGCGGAATAAAACCATACTTCTTATTTTTTTTATTTGAAAAGATGAACTTCAACATTTATAAATTATGGAATTTTGGCCAATTTTAGGGAAAAGAAAACCCATCTACCTGTAGATTATGGAAGCGAGGAATTATTAAGAAAATGCACTAGCCATCCTTTAATGATTTCCATAAATTTGTTTCCTGAAGTTTGCATCTGAATATAGAACCCATGACCAAAATATTTGGTTCGACTCAAGAATACCAATAAAAAATAAACACAACTGCTCTGGAAACCTGTAGGTTATGGCCATAAAACATCATTAAAAACTCAAACCAACTTCATTTGCTTCAACGAATTCTGGGCCTGAGGGTTCGCTCCTGGAGATTTGACTTATCGCAAAACTCGCAATAAAACTCAGAGTAGCTTGCAGAGGGAAATTCCAAAGTAAATCTATGAATGCAGAGGTAAAAACAAGAAACCGTAGCTCAGAGTAAATCGATAATGACTTGAAAAATTCCCAAATGGTAAAAATGATGTCAATATTGATCCGGTCTTTGCGTTAACGAGTGCATTAATTCATGGTTTTGGAAAATATAGAAATTTGTCCTTTCCCAAGACATGGAAAAGAGGAGGATGAGGTTTAAAATGCCATTTGGCATTTTAAAATTAAAATGTAATATCATACAAATTGTGCCCCGAGTCAAATACACCAACCATATCAATGATATGATTGTTATGTTTAAACCATATATAAGATATTCATAATTTCTCTTGTAATGAACAACACATGATATTGCTTTGCTTTGATACCTTGAGCATGTCTTTGACCATAAGATAAGCTACTAACAAAAGTAAATTGAATTTCAATAAGAAATAATAAAAAAAACTTTCAAATTCCTCATTTATAAGTCATAAAATAACAAAAGTTTTTTGAATAAAAAAAATTAAAATCAATCATCTAATAACCCTCCAAATTCAGTAGCTCAAGCTAAGTTTAACTATGAATATGTCTACAAAAAAAATGATCAAGACCATAAGGAAAATTGTAATATAAACCAATACAATTCACCTTCCAATCAAGATCACGATCATAACAATCATAAGAAAAACAATGAAAATGACTTATAATCAATTCGCCAAATGTTTGATTTCACAATCGTCTTTTTGAATTTCATGTTAGAATTCATGGAATTCAAAAGAATGATTGATATAACGAGGAACTAAAATATGTGTTTAGGTTCAATCCAAAACATTTTAAACATATTGATGCTCAATCAAACCATAATACACAACATATTTTCAAAGAAAATTGAAGCAATCTGGGAAAATATTTCGAAATCAAAGGGGGTCCAAATTATATTTATTGACAATAAATGTAAATTTGGGAGGGTTGTTATTTGCAACAACAATTGGTGACGCACAAGGGAAAATCAATTATCTTTGGTTAAGATAATAGGACTAAATTTACCAAAGATCAAAATGAAAGTTTTCGAGAATTTCCCACCCATGACACCATTCCCAAGGGTCCCACATAAGGTAGAATCAAAGAAAAACAAGTTTTTAAAGATGAAAGTACTTGAATGCGTAGTTCCAATACAGTGAATCCAAATATAAGGAAAATTAATTAACCTTAATTACATCTCTACCATTGGATAGTAAAAATAGCTAGGAGGTTGTTAAGATTAGCATGCATTTATTTAAAAATTACCTCTTTACCCAACATTGCCTCACTGCTAGCAGGCCTGTTTAGTACCCCGACGAAGTTGTCTTGGTACCATGTGTGTGTTTACCCGCCACAAGCGAGCCTGTTCAGTACCCCGACGGGTTTGCACACATTTCCCACACTAATGTGCTTTCAACTCTCTAATGCCACCCTTTAGATTTATATATTTGGAGAATTGATTTTAGCAATTGGGTGAAGAGAGCGGGGTGGTACAAGAGGATTTAAATTGAAGTACTGGATGCAATACTAGTTGAGTTTGACCTCACTAGTTTCTCTTCAACTACCAAAGTAGAGGCTTTAAAATGTGGAGGGGATGGGAGGGATTCAAAGTAAAGAATGCCAACAATTCTTTCATTTTTAAAAGTAAATTTATAATTCTTGAAACGTATCTTAATGTTCCCCGTGGATAAGAAAGGTGAAAACTTGATATGGATGACCTTTAGATAAATGAAATCCTATAAAAGGATAGAGAACCTTTTTTCTCATGTAGGTCAACCAATGTTGAGTAGGAAAGATTCCCCATATCATAAAATCCAATCAAAACTAAAACAAACCGAAAACATAAAACTTTAAATCCAAACAAAGAATAAAAGTACAAATTTGAAAGAAAAGAAAATTGCAAAGTCAAAAAATTAAAAGAAAACGTCACACCTAAAACGAGGGGGCAATCACGACTAAAAGCTAAAGTTACATCAAGTGTCTTTTTCTTTACAAATATCTTGTTTTTAAAAATTCAATCTTTCAAATCAAAGAACAAGATAATAAATGAACATAGATATTTCCCCGACGTGACTTATTTGTCATTAATTATCACCACAACTGCTCTGTGAACCATGAGGGCAAGGTGGGTGAATTTCAAATGTAGGCTTGCAACAAATCTCAAGGACCTGCAAAACATAAATTAAATCAACCAATATTAAAACATGACTGAAACTAATCACCAAGAAAAATAGTCAAGGATGAAAATAGGCATATGAGACTTACCATAAAGAAGTAACCTCTTCTCATGATAAAATTAAAAGTTGTCGATTTAATAAAGTTCATGTACACCTAAGATCATTAATTTATTAAAAAAACAAAACTAAGCTAAACTAGATCTACTCCTACCCTAACTTTATGAGGAAAATATGACTATGTATAGTCAAATTTCCAGTGCATCCATGCAAGCTCTTTGATACATGTACATATATAAATGTCAAAAATTAGTAAAAGAAATAAGAACAAGAATATCACTAATTTAAAAGAAAAGTCAAATGTATTATGTACATTAATTTCTAATAAAACAAAACATAAAAAATTTATTTATAAAAAAACTCTCCTTCAACTTATTCTCCAACCATATATCTATTGGATCATAAAAATAATCATGCGGATCTGATATGGTTTGGGGGAGATTCAAAGGAGTGGAAGATAAAGAGCCATCTTCAAATAATATAATTTTATTTACATTGAAGTTACAAGACAATTGGGATTCATTTTCAGGAATTTTTTTTACACAAGTATCATCCATTATAAGATAATCGATATTAGAACTGGTATCAACTTGTGTTAAAAACTCAAGATTATGAAAAGAAGTAAGAACTTGAGTTATGTCACCATGATCATAGATAGGCATGGGATTGAAATCATTATGAGAAAATTTAAGATGAGGTTTATTTATAACATTATTAGTAAAAGGATACCCTACATCTTGATTATGAGAATCGAAAATACGAGGACCTAACATAACCATCACCCGGGAGTGAAGTGCCTCAATATTTTGGCTCTCAAAATCATTATTATGAGTGACTTCATTATTGATCCCTTCCTTGATAGATGATGAATTGGAATGGAAAACATGATCAGAGAAAGGCATGTCATGAGGTTTAGGAAAATGATCATTTGATAATGCATTATCCGGATTGATATTAGTAAAATGTTCGTAACTTATTTGATTGATGTTAGCTCCTCCATTTAGAAATATGCTATCAATATAAGGAAGAGCTTCTATATGATTTTCAAACAAATTACTAATGATAAATAAATCGGGATATAATGAAAAGTAATTATCCAAACAGATAGATCTGAATGTTTCTCTGCTTGAAAAATGATCATTTAAAAAAGAAGATGACATATGAGTTTCTAATACTATTTTCTCATTGTTTTCTTCAACAATCATATCGGATTTACTAGTATTTGAAAAGTTTTTAGGATTGCAAGATTTTTTATAGGTTATGCGTGCTTGAGAACTAGAAATAAATAGATTTGAAATGTGAGGTTGAATAATATCAATATCAGAAAACTAATTAGAAACAACTTCATCACGACAACCTTCATTCTCTTTGCTAATATTTTCTATTTGAGAAACTAATTCATGATTATCCTCTTCATGAAAATTAGTAATTTCATTATGATCTAGAACAGTTTCAAGAGAATCATAAATTTTATTAGATGAATTTATATCTACGTGAAGTTGTTCATTATCTGAATTATCAGATGAAAAAGTTATAATCATGTCATTAGTTGCTTCAAGAGAACAATCAATGATTTTTTTAGATTTGTTATGATTACTAGAAATACAAGGGAGAGAAGAGACATGTTTAAACCATCCTATTAATTCAATCGGTGAAGGAAAATCATCATATTTAAAACTTAAGCAAATTAATTTGAATCGAAGAAGGAAATCCTTATATGACTCACCTTCAATCCTGCACAAGTTCTCAAGTTTGAGGCAAACTTGATCACAACCATATTCTTGAAATCTATGTAGGAACATTTGAGCGAACTCCTCCTAGCTATCTACGAAAGCAACTGGTAATGATCTACACCAGTATTTGGCTTGGTCTGTTAAGGTTAGAGTGAAAATCCTGCACATAACATTTTCATCAATGTCAAAATTTTTACAATTTAAAATAAATTGATGAACGTGATCAAAAGTAGAAAAAATAAAACTCACCATTGAACTTTACCTTCAACAAGTTCTTAATTACCTTTGTTGGAGTGATGCAAGATGCTCGTCTAGATACACAACTCCATATGGGAAGTTTATGAGGAGCCATTAAAAAGAGTAATAATATTAAAACAAATAGCTCAAAAAAGAATCAAATTATTATGAACACTCATCTGTGGCCCTCCTTCTAGCACCCAAAATGACCATGTTCAACATCATAGGGAGATCACCTGGTCAGGACCCCAATTAATCCCTTATCTGATTGGGATGGTGATTTTGACTGATTAGAGGTCCAATTACCTTTTGTCTAAAATTAACTTAAGCTAATAACTAATCTAATCTATACTAAATCTTATATGTACAAAATATATACAATGTTCTCTATCTATTAATGTAAGATGTGGTTTGTTGTTATCAATAGATAAACGAAGTTGATTTTCCTCCCTCACTCTCTTTTCTAACTTATGATATATTTTGTTATTAATCAACAAGAGAAGATAGAGCAGATTTTCCCTCTTGCTACCGGTTTTCAAGAAAACAATCCTTCACTAAAACTAGGGCTCAACCAGGCCACATTATGATTTGCTCATGCAAAAGGAGACTTCAACAAATGCAAATAAATTATCTATATGCATATCTACTCTAAGATGCAATCAACAAATAAGAAAAACCTATCTTAACTAGGAGAAGGATAACCTTAATCCTAATCAAGAGCAAGATGATAAAAGGAGAGAGAATTGATATTGAATTCAAGATTAAGATTTACTTGCAAATCATAGAAACAATTCATATGATTTACAAGTTATTAACGCAAATATGCAAAGTAATGACTTAAATAAACAATTATTTAAACCATCCAAAACACATACTTAAACTCAAATATAAATAGAATAGATTCAATATAAGATTTAACTTAAGTTAAGGAAATAGTTCATTTAGCTCAAGATAAAAGAATGCAAAACCATATTATCCTAAACCCATAAATAGTTATCAGTTAACATAAACAAGTCTCCATGAATTCACAATCAATTCTAATTTAAATCTATTATTTCTACAAAGATAGCTTTATAAAATTAAAGATCTAAATCACAATTGAATTATTCATAAGAAGGAATAACAAGCTTACATGGCATGCAACAGTAAGCCGAGATTTAGTACAACAGTGTCATTCAAAGAGATGAGATTTAGTACAACAATGTCATTCAACTATTCTCTTACTGCAAAACTATTTCCCCAAAAATACTAGATCTATAACCCCCTTCAAATGGTGTTCTTTCTCTCTTTTATAGCCAAAAGACCCCCAACAATTTCTAACAATGATCCTTAATTGAGGAGAAAGTATCTCCTCTAAATCTGGAATGATATATATCAAAACTGTTTTAGATTCTCCCAAAATCCGAATACAAACTCAACAAACTTTACAAAAGATAGGAATTCATTTTTCATAAAAAATAATCTCGAATTTTAATGGGACTAATTGATATCCTCTAAGATCTTGAATTCGAGATTTTTGGAGAGTCTCAATGCAAAAATCTCTTTGTCCACATCACCTCATTTTACACCTCTCAAAATAAATCAAAACAAATTAAATTAAAACTTAAACAAAAATAGAGACAGCTACAAAATTGCAAATTATGTAGTTGTTTTTTCCTAAAAATTAGGGTAGCTAAAAAATTTAATTGTTCTTGTAAATGAAATAAATTATCAATAACGAATAAAAATCTATTCAAACCAATATCTACAATATATATTTGAGCATCAACCTGAATGATTTTGCAAATCAGAGATAAAAATACTAACCCTAGAAGAATTAATTTCCGCCAAGTCCTTTTTAAACCAATTCATGTTTGAGCTGAGAAATATTTTCTTCATATTCTACAATCAAGATTATCTTCCTTGATTTGAGCTGTTTTTTTTTTTTTTTTTTTTATTCTTTAACTGCAAATTGATTATACTTACCTGTAGAATAAGCATCGGGCTGTGACATATCTTTTCATAATAGAGCCTCAAATTCAGATTTTCTATGTGTTTTTATTTTTTGGTTTTTTCCTGAGTATATACAATCTCGTACTCTAAATCTGGGACTAATTTGATGCACAGATTCATATTAGTATTTTCAGGTTTGTCATCCATGATTGAAATACAAGATTTAGCAATTGAACATCTGATATATTATTTCCAACTATCCTCAACCATTTTTTTTTCATCATTTGTTCTTGAAGTCGATTGACTTCTTCAGATTTTTTAGATAAAGCGTGGACATCAGATTTAACATTTTCAACACAATAAAAAAAACACAGGGAATGAGAACAATATGTTCAAAGAACTTGAAAGAAACCTTTTGATTTTAAATTGAATTCATGGGTTTCAGATTTGAGTTTAATTTTTTACCCTGACTTGTTGTAATTCTCATGAGGGTTTGCTCTGTGGTCAAAATGGGAGGAAAATGAATATTTTCAACACCAATCAAGCTAGTTGATTCGAAACCCAAGTAAAAATCCCGAGGTTTCTCAGAGCTAAGACGATTTCCTTTCCATTTTCATGAGGGATTTCAACAGATAAAAGTACATATTTAATTTCGAAATCCACAAAACCATCAACAAACAAAAATGTCGATGAAATACTAAACTATAACCATCCTCACAAATTATATATTGCTTGATGGAAACAAAGAATCTCAACCATTCAACTTATATGAATTTCAGAATGATGAAATTCATTTTTTGGAAATAAACCCATAAAAATAAAAGCATTTTTCATCACAGGTCAAATTTTCTGCAAAAAATAAAACCAAACAATGATAGAAAAGATCAGAAGGTCTCGAAATCAAGATTAGCTCTTCATTCATGAGCAGAAAACCAATGTAGATAGAGTAAAATAAAAACATACCTCTTATTTTTTTTATTTGAAAAACTAAACTTCAAAATTTCTAAATTATGGAATTATGGCCATTAAAATTTAGGGAAAAGAAAACCCATATGCCTGTAGATTATGGCTGCGAGGAATTATTAAGAAAATGCACCAACCACCGTTCAACGATTTCCACAAATTCGTTTCCTAAAGTTTGCATCTAAATATAGAACCCATGACCAAAATATTTGGTTCGACTCAAGAATACCCATCGAAAATAAACACAACTGCTCTGGCAACCTATAGGTTATGACCATAGAACGTCATTAAAAACTCAAACCAGTTTCATTTGCTTCAACGAATTCTGGGCCTAAGGGTTTTCTTTTGGAGATTGGACTTATTGCATAACTCACAATAAAAATCAGAGTAGCTTGCAGAGTGAAATTCCAAAGTAAATATATGAATGCAGAGGTGAAAACAAGAAACCCTAGCTCAGAGTAAATCGAGAATGACTTGAAAAATTCCCAAATAGTAAAAATGATGTCAATATCGGCCCAGTCTTTGTGTTAATGGGTGCATTAATTCGTGGTTTTGGCAAATATGGAAATTTGTCCTTGTCTGGGACATGGAAAAGAGGAGGATGAGGTTTAAAATGCCATTTGGAAATTAAAAATTGAAATGTAATATCATGCAAATCGTGCCCTGAGTCGAATACACCAACCATATTAATGATATGATTGTTATGTCTAAACCATATATAAGATATTCATAAGTTCTCTTGTAATGAAGAACACATGATATAGCTTTGCTTTGATACCTTGAGCATGTCTTTGATCATAGGATAAGCTATTAACAAAAATAAATTGAATTTCATAAAAAAAAAAAAAAAAACCTTTCAAATTCCTTATTTATAAGTCATAAAATAACAAAAGATTTTTGAATAAAAAAAATAAAATCAATCATTTAATAACCCTCCAAATTCTGTAGCTCAAGCCAAGTTTAACTATGAATATGTCTACAAACAAAATGATCAAGACCATAAGGAAAATTTTAATATAAACCAACAAAATTCACCTTACAAGCAAGATCATGATTATAACAATCATAAGAAAAACGATGAAAACAACTTATAATCAACTTGCCAAATGTTTGATTTCACAATCGTCTTTTTGAATTTCATGTTAGAATTCATGGAATTCAAAAGAATAATCAATATAACGAGTAACTAAAATATGTGTTTAGGTTCAATCCAAAACATTTCAAACATATTGATGCTAAATCAAACCATAATACACAACATATTTACAAAGAAAATTGAAGCAAACTGAGAAAATATTTCGAAATCAAAGGGGGCCCAAATTATATTTATCGACAATAAATGTAAATTTGGGTGGGTTGATATTTGCAACAACACAGTTGTATAGGGAAAAACCATTATGCACTTGGATGGCACTATAGTCTTTTCATATCCAATCTCATCATGGTCTCACACATGACCATATCTAATGGAATTCATTGCTATAATAGGAGTAATGTCTCCTGACTTAACTTGGTTATGATTTCATAACCAACATAACACGATATGCAATTAAATTTCCCATAAATGCAATCAAACAACAAGTAATCTTTGCATACTCAAGGCCTCCTACCTTTATATCAATTCAAATATTGATATTCGACCGAGGGAGTTCTTACTTCAATTCTATTCAACATTTATACATCATAACAACCCCAAATGCATACCTGCATGGCTGTCACCAATTTACTTGATACTACCTGATCAACTGGTACTTTGTAGAAGCTCACAAGCTCCCTTAACCAACTTCTTAGCCAACATCCCCACCATCATCGTTTGTCTTCATATGGATGGATACCATAAACAATAGTACCATCATCCTATAATCATTTTTCCATGCCCATTTCATGTATTTGCATTCTATCTTTATTATATGCATCATGCATAAATTCTCTCATGCACTCCAATGCACATCTATTTCAGATTTAAGTAATTATTCATTTTTGTTGTTGTAGAGGTCTGTCCTTGAATTTTTGTAGAACCTTGTTTCCCTGTGTATTGCCATTCTTCTCAATTGTGCAGCACTAGCCCCTAGTATGTACCTTATAGCTAAGCCCCACTTGGCCATTCTGCATTTCCAACCACTAGTTCCACGAGTGTTGTCATTTTACAACTTCTTCCTTGATGCAGAGAAACCCCGTCCCAACATTTTTTTTTTCTTTTGGGTTATAATTATCAATATTCATAGTGTTGTAGCATGCACTACTCGAGTTGAATATTACCATTGCAATCTAATTATCCACTCCCCATTTCCTTGACCAAACCGGTCTTGAAATATCACTATCATTTATCAACATTTCCATAATTTGAAATGTTTATTTTATGTCATCTTTCTAATACTCTTTGCCATCCATGGATTTGCTCAATTTTCAATATATCTCTCCACTTCATTGAGTGATTCACTCTAAACCACTACTTCACCACTCAAGACCACTCTGCTCCAATTAGAATGCTACACTCCTCAATTGGCACATGCACCCTGCTTTTGTTACGCACTCTGATAATAGAGACAACTTTCTTGCTTTGGATACTTTTAGAGAAGAGTTGCTAAATCCTATCTAAAAATGTCTTTTTCTTACATTCCCATGCTTGCAAATAGAGAAGATTCATCCATCCATGAGTTACACCTCATCTCATGATATCATTTTTTTCTTCTCTTCCAACAAGCTTTGTAACCCTCACTATATTTCTACCTTCAAATCTATGGAGTCCTCCTTAACTCCTTTTGTATGCAATAACACTCTTCACCCATTGGCTTCATGCTTTATGTGATAATCTCTATTCCTTTGCAAGCCATTTATACTCTAAAGAAACTGAATATTAATATTCCTCTGCTCTTCTTTAGACCTTGTTCAACCTTGCATCACCTGCTCCGCAACCCTGCACTTCCCTAGGCAACTCTTTGATGCTTCAGTCAACTATACAAGATTGACCTACTTCCCTAACCAATGGACCCTTGAATTAATATAAAACAAACCCACACAATGATCAATTGTGGAATCATATCTCCTTCGTATAAATCCCTCCACACAACACTCTATGCTAGAGTGTTCCTCTATTAATTAACAATGCCCTATTAACAAGCTTAGCTACCTTTTTCCCATTATACGTTGTTTCACTTCAAATGTGCCTCTATACTTATGAATAGGCACTATCCTAAGCATATAGAATCTTCCTTACACAAAAATCACCTTTTGAATTCATGTATATCATTTGGGAGAGTTTCTCCAAACTTTGACACTATTTGGAAACATCTTTACATCGAGTAATTACATGGTTCATGGAATTCCAATTCCACTTTTCTTCAAAATTTATGGAGCAACTTGATGGTCCTCTGGATAAATTACACCTTTTGTCATATTTTTCTCTCGATTACCTTTCCAATAACCATAATCATGCTTCAATATGCTTCATGAGTCAAAAGTTACGGCTTCCTGAAAAAACCATTTTCACCTCATTTATGCATTTTCTCTACTGGTGTAATTTTTTTTTGAAAAGCCAACTTTTGATGAGTGAGATTTCTGTGGTTGGGGTTTTTGGTTTTGATCGGAATAGCCACTTCCAGTATTTATACTAGCTCTTCCCATCTTCTTAACCTAGGCTCATTGTCCTGAAGATGGATCCTTATTTGGATCTGAAACGTCGATAGTCTAATGACAAAACTGTGGCTATTTCGATCAAAACCGAAAGCCAACTTTTGTCAACTGTAGAAGAAAATACGTCAAGAACTAGAGAAAAAATTGTATGATACATAGATAACAATAATGACAGGGAATTCATAACAACTCTCATATTTTCAATATGATGCTCTAGTAAAAAACTGCAGCAATCTAGAAATGACAACTTTGTCCTTTTTTCACCCCTTTTTCTAGACTTGGAATTTTTAACAAAACTGGCTATCTCACAATTTATGCACTTCTGGAAAAAAATTCACTAAACCAAAGTTGTTTATCTTGATGAGTATACAAAATGTTGAGTAAATAAAATTTTCCAGTTTTGTGATCTAGGGTTACTTTTCCTACTATGAAAATCTCAAAATCCCCCAAAAGTGGCCCAAAATAGTGGATTTTGGTCTATTTCAACATCCCCATTCCAACCCCCATAGATTTTATTCAATTGCTTCATGGGTTATTTCCATGTCTTCTTTCTAGACTCTCTCAAAAATTTTGAGCTTAATTTGGATCTCTGACAAAGATTTGTACCTAGATCTTTAAAAATCACTATTTTGCAATTTTTTAGAAATCCAAGAAGAATTTGACAATGGCCCTCTCTGGTACTTTTGTAGATCTCTTTAAGAAAAAACCCATAATTTTCATATCAATATGACTTAATCTGCTCCCTTTATGGCCAAAATAAGAAAATGGCTCCAGACTTGTTTTTTTTTTTTTTTGAAATTGATGGACAATCTTGTCTATGAGGAAATATGCACCATCGATCTCAAAATCATGTGAGATATAAGTTGTTAATCTCAAATTCAAAATAAATCGTGATGGTTCATCTTCTTGTCCTTTCATAAACTCCTTGTTAGACTCTTCCCATCAGAATTTCCAAGTTGATGGGTATGCAAAATCCCTGAAATCCACGGTTCGAAAAATTATCGGACCTCTCTCGTCAGAAACCCTCCATCAAAAACACAAATTGCCATGTTCCTCAAACCTTCAGAACTTTGAGCTCTCATAGCCTATTAGGCTTTCTCTGTCTAACTTTCCCATCATAACATCCTTTCTGAATGAACCTTCTGAAATAATTGCACTCGACTGCTACGTGGCACTAGTGGATTTGTTTGCCCTTGCTGACATGTCCTCCGACATAGCGCATTGACATGGAAACTTACGTGGCACCCATTTCACCCTCGCCCCTTCGAAGGCAACATGCTCGTCTGATATATCAGATGGTCAATAATAGTGTCAATCAACGACCACGGTCATCTCAACCTCCACAGTTGTGCATTGTTTACCTTAGTCGAACTTACTTCATCGAAACTCTTCCAAGCGAGCTCTTTCGAAAACACCTTTCCAAAAAGCACATCTCTTCAAGATCTGATGACTGAGAATGACCCCATTTGATCCGACAACTCTCGTTCTTTCGGGATTCTTCCCTTGGGCTTCTCTTCTTCAAACTTCAAACTCATGCCATGCTTCAAGACATATCTAAAAATTGACTTTCGTTGAATGGATAGGATTGACCCTCGATATGATGAATGATTCCCTTTCATTCAACTCATACCATCAGACGCCTCCTTTCGGATACAACCTCATGCCCGATTCCAAGTCTTTCTGAAACCTTCTTCCTAATGGCCTTTCGAGAATTCCTTACTCCGAACTTCTGTGATTGAATCTCGACTGCTAATTTTCTAGGTCGAAATAATCTGGGCCATCGATTACTAAACTTGACGACTGTCATGAAACTCACAGGAATTTGACTTCCACGACCAAATTCAACTCTGCAACATGTAGATCGACGCCATGAATTACCTTCTTCGGCTGCTCTAAAGCACTTCAATTCGAAAATATGCTCTTAATTTGGGGATTTCACCTGTGTTCACCATTTCCCCCCCAAATTCGCCATAGGGCAAAATATGCAACCATGAATTTCCTCAATTTTTGCTGGCTCCTGGCCCATACAAGCTCAATGTTGAACCTTGAGCTCTGATACCATTATGTAACGTACCCATCACCCATGTTGAGTCCTAATACTGCGGAAAATGACTTAGCCTGCTAAAACAAATTAAAATCGCCCCAAACATATAACAAAAAAAACAAGGGAAGTAGACCCATAAATTTTTTATCAAACAACATGTCAATTTATCCATGCATCTACAACATTTATAAATTCACGAATACATGCAAACCCAACAAAACATAACACATAATTCGAATAAACATTTACACAGTGGAATAACATAAGAATGGAATAGAAACACTCTGTTAATAATTAACCAACTAGCTGCTCATGAAGGATGAACTCCCATCCATAGGCTCTATTGCTCCAACTCTCAGCAACATGCCACCCCCGAGCTGAGGCCGTTATTCAACAAGGAGATATGGTCCTCTGGTTATCCACTCTCCACACACAATAACCCCAAAACCCAGGTTCTACTCCCACAATAGTTCCAATCCTCCAACTCTTTCTTTTCCCCACAACTTGCACTACCCAAGGAATGTACCCCTTCACTACTCACAGTCCCTCGGGCTGTACCATTCATTTATTAGGGCCCCTTCTGCACTCGGTTCGCCAGGAATATCTCGACTGGGGACTCTATGGAATCTCAGTTGCTTCAGGATTTCTCACAGGATCCTTCATAAGGCTCTTGAGTAATTTCCTCAACAGGAAAAACACACCACTGGCTTACAACATGTTTTACAAGCACACATAATTTTTTTCCAGCCTAACCACAGTCCAATTATTTCTCTTTTCTGCCCAAAATATCCTCTAGAAAAAAATTGTCCCCCTTCTCCATACAAATTTACCTTCTTCTCCCTTGTTTGCTTGACTCTCACTCTTCCCAAAGATGATTGTACTACAACCCATGCTCTCCAATAACTATGGGATGTGATCACTCACACCCACCCTCTTACATGAGTTAAATGATTAGCTTTGGGAACACTCAACAACAATTAGTAGGTTATACACAATGATAATATAATTTCAGGAATGTGGGTTGGATTAATACCTATGAATAAATCACCCTCGGACCCCTCTCTCTTGGGGAATCATAACCCCCCATCATTCTTCATTCCTTTTGTACCACAACTGATGATTATTACTTTTATTAATTATTTCAATGTTCATGATATGCAATTCGTCCCTCAGCCAAATTAAATCAATACATGCTCTTCGCCCTAACACATCGACTCACTAACCTAATTCATATTTATACAATTACATTATAATTTGTCGAGATTAAAACTGGGGATGTTACATCATTCATGTCTCTCTTCATGGACTATATAGATTCACAAATGAACCAATGTTGTTCTGCATCATCTCTTCTCATCCCATGAAATGCGGGAAGCCTCAAAGTTGAATCCTGGTTCACCATACTCATTGTACAATTGTGTCTTCTTGACTGACTACTACTTGCTATTGTTGATGCTAACACTCTTTCTTGCAAAGTATTGTTGAATTTAGTTTCTCCACTCATATATGCTCCTTGCCTTTCTTTTAATCTTTCTTCTTCTACTTCTCTCACCTCTACATTTTCTTCAATTCTTTCTTCTTGATGACAAATGTGCAAGGGTGGTGGTTCAAAGAGGGGGTTCCTCCATAGTCTTCATCTTCTTCGGTGAGGGGTCTAAAAGAGATCCCTATCTCTAATTGTGTAAGCATTCACATAATCGCTAAGGTCTCTGCTCCTTGGAAGTCTCTATTTCTATCTTTTGTTGTGTCGACACTAATTCTCTACGCCCCATCTTCCTCTCATGTGACTACATCTCTTACTAGCCAAGGGGATCTGACTTTGTATTCTTCGATCCTACTCCCACTGTTTTTGGTATCCTCTCTTGATACCTCATTCATAGGTCCATGTCTCTTCAATGACCTCTCTTCTTCTGCGCTTCTTTCTTTCATAGATCCTTCTTCCACACACCCTTCTGGCGTGGTTTCTTTTCTCTTCGTCTTGGATCCTACCACTCGTTCATCACCCCTTTCTTTATTTTTTTTGCTTCTTTGATCGAATCACCTCCTTATCTTGGCTATTATTGTATATCTATCGAATATTTTTCTTTTCTGCTCTTCCAGATCCATTCTCTTTTGACTTCATCTCAACTTTTGTTGGATCCCTTAGGTTGGATCCACTCTTTTGTTCATCTTTTCTTCTTCCCCCTTCTTTCCATCCCCCTCTCCATGTGGGGGGGTTTACTTAGACATCCTACCAGGATCCATGCGCATTATCCCCTTATCTACGAACAACATCTTTATCCATAGAGGGATTTTTTTCCAATAATCTCCTTCTAGAGCTGGCTACAAATTTTCTTTCATCACTGCTAAAGGATTCATTGCACTCAATAACAAACTCAACCATATAACCTTCTTTCACATGCTAAAACTAGAACTTGATAGTTTTGGTCTACTTAGTATCCATACATCTCAACCTATTGACCGCATCTTGGTCCCAAACCAATGATTCTTGGGTTCTGCATATATAGTTAATCTCCATCTGTCTCTTTATCCATTCATGCAATAAACAAGGAAACTCATCAAAGAAAATTTCATGTAAATCTGTATAGATGTACCTTTGTTTCTAGTGTTTGAGGTTGATCTGCAGGTTCTTGGTCTCTTATCATGCGACATTGTCCTCCTTCTCAGAGAGCTAGTCTTGTGTCTCCTTCTTCGAAGGTTTCCACCTTATTTCCTTCCTTCAACATGTAGTACAAAACTTTTAGGTCATGGCAACAAAATGTGGGGTTCAAACCCATGGTTCGATAAGCTTGACCATCAAGAACCCCATAGATGCCAACATATTCAATCTTAAAGGACTAAAGAAGATCTCACTTGAGATGTCATTAGAATCATAGAGACCATAGGTTTTTTGCAAGGTGTGAAGGAATAAAACATATAGGAAACATTTTTCATATATGTTGGATTACTGAGAGGGGGGGTGAATAAGTAATAGAGCAATTTAATCCTTTTTAACCATATAATCCAAGTGTTATATCAATGTAGCACTATCATCCAATAACTACAGAGTAAATAAGCAATGAACAAATGAACAATCATACACATACATAGTACACCAGTGTTTTACATGGAAACCCAAAGCGAGAGAAAACCACGGAATGATTTTTCTTATATGTCTTTAAGAATTTGGAAGCACCAACTTCCTTTGTTTTCCTCCTGCAACTGGAAGGAGGCTCCAACCCCCTTGTTTCTCAGGCTACAACCCGAGGGAAGCTTGTTATAACCCTAAATTGCACCACACATGCTTACCTGGCATCAGGACAACTCATATCCCTTCTTTGCCAAAACTCTGCTGAACAACTCTTTGAAAATCCTCTTGTGTCAAGGCCCACGCGCCCTAACCCATTACTGCACGCGTGTACACGCTGGCTGACGCACAACAGCCCGCGTGTACCTATAAAAGCACGAAAAAAGTAAAGTTGCCGATGAAACAAAAAGCTATGGGTCAGTTAACTGAAACTCCCGGCCATGCATGGCCGAGGGTTCGTCCAAAACCCTTGCTCCTTCTAGCCTATAAAAGAAGGGGTAGGAATACCATTTGGAGGAGGAAAAAATATAGCGAAGAAACTCTGCCCATTTACGTAATCCATTGTCCCAACCCTTTAGCCTTTCCTCATGCCAAAGGAGATTTAACGCAAAGTAGTTGAAGGACAGAAGAAGAGGAGCCCAGGATCAGGTTCAAGGAGCGGTGGCCGGTCTCAACTTTTGTAAGTTGATTCACTTTACGTAATAAAAAGAATGCTTTTCCCGTCCCAATTCATGAGCTGTCTATGATTCGATTGGTTTATGTTTGATTTCTAACCCTTGAGTATAGAAGTAGCATGCATGCATAGTTGTTGTTTGTCTTGAGTGCAAGTCATCTTTGGAAGGATCAGCGCAAACAAGTAATCAAGCACAATGGAGGATCTACATCGAACGCCAGTAATAAGGTAGGTGGTCCTTTTCCATGCATTTACTGAGAAAGAGGGGTTTAAATCTTGGGATGTAGGTAAAAAAGTAGTTTCTATTCGGTCAAATCTGCATGCAAAGTCAGACCCTAATTTGCTAGTCCGTAGGGTGTTTTTCCCAACAACAAAGCTCCAACTCCCCTATTATTTGGCTACAACCAAAAGGAGGCTACAACCCCCTATGTTCTCCGGCTACAACCGGAAGGTGGCTACAACCACCTGTCCTTGCCTCGTCCAACCGCCCTGAAGTAGAAATAGAATGATGGAACCACTGTCACACTATCACTGTGAGATATACCATTGTAAACCTATATCAATAAGCTCGAACCATGCATCAACCTATACCTCAACCTGTACCATAAACAAGTGCATCAACCATGCACCAACCTGTACCGAACAACCTATAATCAACCTGTACCATAAAAAAGTGCATCCAACCATGTACCAAGTATGTACCAATCATGTTTCAACTACTCATCAACTATGACTCATCAATATGTACTAACATCATCAACTATACACCACATGTATGTGCCGACTCATCAACTACTTGTCTCAACCATGTACCTTAACCAAAATCCCTCATCAATTTCATCATCCAAATATGATTTGTAACTCTGTAATAGACCTAGTGTATATGATCACATACCTGCAAACCTTCCTTAACTTTCACAACACAAGACTAGCATTTTCATCAAACTTTTCTTTAGTCTCACATGACTAGTCTGGGGTTAGTCGTCAACCCTAACTTGAAATAATCATAACTATGTACCTGTAATGAATAAAGATCTAAAAATAGTACACAATGTTCTTTAGTTTGTTTTATGCAATTTTTCCATGTGTCACTACTCCGAACCTCTTAGAAAATGAGTTATAGAAAAAATGGCATACCTTGTTGAATTCTGGCTTATTCTAGAGAGCGAGCTTGTAGAGTGTTCCCCGCACAGAATATTTTTTGAATGGATCTTAAACTATTACATAGAATACTAGAGATTGTACTCTAACCAACACATATGGTCTTACTGAATTTGGATCTGTTATGAAGAAGTTATGACATTTTTACCCGAAACACCTGTTTTAGACTAGTTTCAGGACTAGCCAAAAACCCTATTTTCCATGGAGTGTAACTCCGAAAATAAAACGACCCACAAGATGAAATTTTTACCACAGATACTTGGATATGTTTCCTAAATGTCCTATCAATTTCATAGTCTGAATCATTCTAGAAATTTTTTTATTGCGAAAATGGTGAGATGACCTGTAAATAACATACCTTAGAAAGCATCATCAAAAGAATTTATCCTTCCTTGAATTCCGACCTTCTTTTCTTCACATTCCCTCTAAAATTCAGCTTAGATATCCTTTGGTTACCTCAGTCACCTATAGATATTCAATATGCTCAAGTGTGATGTAAAATGAGAGAGTCTTGCCTCTTATTTATACTCTCCAACTTACTTCCTTAGAAGCATCTTCTATGTCACTTTGCCACTTTCCTTATTTTAGGGTTAACCCACTTCTAATTTCTCCATTAAATTTATTTTTTAAATAATTTATTTTGTATTCACTTTGAATTATAGTACACTCACCACTTCACTTTATTATGTACCTTCTAAAATCTCTTAAACCACTTTGACTACTTTGACCTTTTGGGGCTTCTAAATGACATATGAGGGTCCTCCAACTTCGTAAGGCCATAACTCTCAAACTGTGAGCAGTTATATGACATTCCACATACCACCATAAATGGAATGACATGTACTATACATATAAAATAGTTTTACCTGCAAATATATCAAAACTTATATTATTATCCATCAAACAAACTTGGGTCCATTACCCAAACTTGGGTTCTCCAACTTCTCATGGCCATAACTCTCTAATCATGAGGAGTTATGTGACGTTCTATATACCACCGGAAATGGAATGACATGTACTATCCATATAGAATAGTATTACCTTCAAATATATTAAAACTCATACCATTACACATGAAACAACCTTGGGTCCATTACCCAAACCTTTGTGCTACCAGAATTCACTACCAGACTTTTTTCAAGGGTTGACATCAATGACAACCAACCTTAATAAAAAATACCCCCCTTTGACATTGATGGAAACACTCTGATGCAATACTAAAATCATTTCATGCAATACTGAAGTCATATCACTCATGCTCCCCTTGGAACCATGCCTCTGTCCTCTACATCTTTGTGACCATTGCTCCCCCTGGAATCATGCCTCTGTCCTCTGCATCTGATAAATCTCTCCCCCTTTGTCATCAATGGAAAATGTATCTTTCCATACGGGGCTGCTCCCCCTAACTGAATTTTCTTCTTTATGGTGCTTCCTCATGTACATCTAAGACATATAAGATAAGCATTCAAAAGAATTCATTTTGGAGTAGAAATAACTCCAAGTCTCTGGCGAAGATACTGAAAGGCTTCCGTGGAAGTTGTTTTGTAAAGATGTCTGCCACTTGTTCTTTTGTGCCCACATACTCAACTCTGGTGTTCTTTTCTGCAACCTGTTCCCATAGAAAATGATACTTGATTGGAATGTGCTTCGTCTTGGAGTGCATGACCGAGTTCTTTGAGATACTTATGGTTCTTGTATTATCACAATAGATTGGAATGGTCTCATCATACTGAACCTGTATATCTGTCAGAGTTTGTTTCATCCAAAGAACCTGTGTACAGCATGTTGCTGCTGCAATATACTCTACCTCGGTTGTAGATAGAGATATTGATGATTTTTTCTTGCTTAGCCATGATACTAAACACTCACCCAAGTAGAACGCTGCTCCACTGGTGCTTCTTCGGTCATCAATACAACTTGCCAAATCTTCATCTGTGTAGGCAATAAGAGATAGATCCTTTCCTTTTGGATACCATAATCCAAACTCTTATGTTCCTTTGAGATATCTGAAAATCCTCTTCACTGCTAACACATGTGATTCCTTTGGTGCTGCTTGAAATCGTGCCACATGTCCAACTGCCTGCATTACATCTGGTCTGGATGCTGTCACATATAGTAGGCTACCAATCATTGACCTATATTGCCTCTAATCTGTAGACTTTGAATCATCATCTTTTCTTAACTTGCAACTGGTTTGCAATCTTCCATTCCAAACCTCTTTAGCATTTCTATGATATACTTGGTTTGAGAAATGAAAATTCCTTGGTTTCTTTGACATATCTGAAGTCCCAGAAAGAAGGATAGTTCTCCAAGTATTGACATTTCAAATTCATTATGCACATTCTTTGCAAATTTCTGTCTTAACCTGTCATCATCACTACCAAAAATAATATCATCAACATAAACTTCAATTAATAAAATACTATCTTGACTTACCTTGATGTAGAGGTTGTTGTCTGCAATTCCTTTTCTGAACCCTGTCTGTTGTAGATATTTATCCAGTCTAGAGTACCATGCTCTATGACCCTGTTTTAGACCATACAAGGCCTTCTTTAATTTACACACATAATCTGTGTTCTCTAACAACTGAAATCCTTCTGGTTGTTCAATGTAGACTTCTTCTTCAAGTTCCCCATTCAGGAAAGTTGATTTTACGTCCATCTGATACACTTTAATATTTTTGGAGCATGCATAAGCTAAAATCAATCGGATTGATTCCATTCTGGCAACTGGGGAAAATGTCTCTTCAAAGTCGATTTCTTCAACCTGTGCATATCCTTTACATACCAATCTAGCATTGTTCCTTGTAACCTATCCATCTTCATTCAATTTATTCCTGTATACCCACTTTGTGTTGATCACATTCTTATCCTTTGGTCTTGGAACCAATTCCCAAGTGTCATTTTTCTCTATTTGATCCAATTCTTCATCCATGGCCTTGTTCCAAAATTCATCCTTGCTGGCCTCTTCAAAATAGGTTGGTTCAATCGTAGATGTGAGTGCTAGGTGTGTTTATTTTGGTGAGAAGATTCTTCTTCTAGTCTCAACTCCCGTGTCTTTGTTTTCGATAATCTGATCTGAATGATGATTTTTCTGTACTCACCTGCTAGGTGTTTTTGGAGTTACTTGTTGAACTTGCTCTTCTATTTTTGTCAGATCCACTTCGTCTTCCCCTTCTTTTTCATCTTTTGTTTTTTCTTCGTAAATTTGTTCCTATTATCTATCCAGGAGTCCTTCTCAGGTTGTATCTTGAAGAATCCCGGTAACTTAAAGTTTAATTATTTTTGTGTTTATGTGTGGATCAAATGGGATAAATGACCTACTAGATTGGTATTAAGACAGTCAAATGTATATAACCAAATGAGACAATGCTTTCAAGAATTAATGATCAGATAGATAACTTAACTGGTGGATGAAGAAAGCTATGCATATTAACCAGAACACACATGTGACGGGTCAAATAATATAGTGTAGATTACTATTAAATCAAGCTTATGAACTGACAAAATGAGATAACAATCATTAGCAGTTAAGACAAACTTGAATCAAAGTACAGAAAGAGAAAGGTAATGACAATCTGACGTCAATAATGAAAGGAAACTGTGATTTGTATTATATATATGAAAGTCTATTACAATAACATCAAGGTCTCTGTATCCAGACTCGAACCTCCTCACATCTTCAGAAGTTCTTGGCTTTATAGCCTTTACAAAAGATATCTAGATCCTAGAAAACTGGATCAAATTTACTTAAAATAGAAAGTCAAAACAAAATCATGAAAATAGGAAAAGATCCTATTTCATAGGTCAACATCTTATCTCAAATGATCTTCAAAGTCTTCATAGTCTTTGACAACTGCAGTAGATCTTCATAAGCTGATAGATAATTCGAATTTGCCACCTTTGTCAAAAAGATAGTTTTTTGCCAAAATTAGGCAGCAAACTCAATCTTCTCCTCTTGTTGGCACACTTTAACACTGGAACAAAAACCCAATAATGATGCCATTAATTATTATCTATCATTAGAAACCGTCCTCATGGCATTCAGATCAAGGAAACTTGGATCTGTGCAAAAATAGTAGCTTTCTGCCCTGTTTTGTGCTTTTGGTAGCTTACAAGCATAAAACAGAGTGATATTAGCTGCCGAAAGTAGAGCTTTCGGCAGCTAACAGTGCCTTTAGGGACTCGAATAAGATGCCGAAAGTGTATGTCTAGTAATTCGTTTCAAAATTGAAAAAGACTTGGTTTCTTCTACAACTGCTCGAATGGTTTGATGTGTCATGAGATATCCGGTATCTGCCTTCAACAGCTGGAGGTTACTTTCAACACCTGTAGACAATATTTAGCTGCAATAGGGTAACCATTAACCTATTCACCTTGCTTGATGCCTCAAAACTATGAGATAAGTTTCCCAACTATCAAAGACTCTAGAAAACGCAACTATACTCAACAAATGACAACTGAGCATGCCTTCTCTGATGTTACAATTTGCCTGGTTCTCCAAATCAACTATTACATCCAAAGCACCTACTTCCAAAAGTAAATGGTTAATTCGACCATTAGTTTTTTGGAATACAACATAAGATACCCACAGAAAGAGTCGTGTCTTCTTCTTGATAAGATCGAACGCTTAGAACACCTGCAAATCTAAAAACTTGACACTCTTCATCTGCAATACATCTTTACTTCGACACATGGCACTTGAAACGTTGATAGGGTACATGGAAAAAAAGTTTTAGTCGATGTATCTATACATAACCAAGAAGAAGCTCATCGCTGTGTCAACTTGTTGCTGCCTCGTGGCCTGAAATTATGGTTTGAGCCTGAGGTCTTAATATATAGAATTGATGAGATATGTAAAAATATTGGTGTTGGCTTGGCGTTCATAATTTGGTTTGGTATGTTCTGTGGTATATGGGCTCGGCTTTGGACATTTGGACACTATAGTGCTTAAGTGTTTTGGCTTAATGCTAAGCTATGTATGGCTTGTGTGACTCATGTATTGACTGTTTGACTTTGGTAAATACATAGGTTTAGTGAATAGGCTTTAATACCTAGGTATTGTTAAGCACACACCATATTTACAAATAAAATATGATTTTTTTATTTGAAAATATGAAAAAGCACAAAAACTAAAATTTTAGGCAAATTTAACAAGGCTTTTGTAATGCAGGTCAAGGAAAAAGAAACCAAAGGGTTTCTAGGCAAGAGTGATCAATGGGAGCTTTGATGAAGACCTGGAAGTTAAGATACTGGCTAGAAAACTTTAGAAATGAGTGTATTAAATAAAAATTGAGAAGACACTCCAAAAATACCAGTGCATTTTTTATCGCTAACATCTGGCTCCAACTGGGATGGAGATCTCCTTGTGAGGTTTCCAAGAACCTAGTAGTTCCAGTCGCCTTTACCATTGGGCATGGAGTCATCTGGCCTTTACAATTGATCTCTTCAAACCCGTGACCTGCCTGTAGCTTGCTCTGCTTATTCCAGAAAATTGAAAGCATTTGCTTGCTTAGATGAAGAGCTTATTTTCTTATCTACTCCTACACTAACCATTGTATTGCTTTTTAGTCAAGTAAACTCATGCTTCCAATGAAGCCATATCAGAAACTGATTTATTGAACCTGTTCTTGATCTTGACTCAAAAAATAATGGAAGCCATGGCATGCAGAAATATAATTTGAAAAGATGACAGAACTATCCTTCGTCTGACAAAAATATTTTGATATTTATGTTGCTCATGGATTCCATAAAATCAACAAAAGGGTCATGAAAGACACAAAGAAATACCTCTTCATGATACTGTTCCAACTGAAAGAAATGTTGCTGCTATTTTTCTTCACTGATCTCAATGCTGAATGTGGACTGCTCAACCTCTGTCGAAGAACCATGCATGATGAACTGTTGATCTGAATTTTTCATCTCATCATCTTCACCATATCTCTGCAATTTGAATTCATCATGATGATACACTGGCCTATCACAACTGACATTGTTTGAAAGAAAAGAAAAGGTATGTTCTTGATCTTCACTTCAATTTTGATCAATAAATTCATAACTAGCATCAACCACATCATGCACACATTTCTGATCATCTCTCTCCTGAAAAGTAGAATTAAATGAAATTCTAGTAGACAACAAGCCTTCACAAATCTCAAAATCTTCTTCCTCATCATTGTATTGGTCGAATATAGGAGCATCAAGATAAGATCCTAATGACAAAGATGAAGCTTCTTGTATAGGAGTATCAACAATAAAGTCTTGAAACAGATTTGGAAAAATATCGCCTTATTCCTTATCATAATTTGAAACAACATATTCATAAGGAGAAGGAGGATCTTCTTGATGATCTAGCTGGAGATTAAACAATCCCTGAAAATCTTGTTCATCATGGTTACTGCAACTTCCCTTGATCTGCAAATCAGAAAACTGAGGGATGCCCTTAGTATCTGCTGTAAATTCAAAACTGTTACATGATGTTCCTTCAATCTGCCCATCATCTTTAAAATTTTCAAAGGGAACAATCTGATCTTCATGACAATCTAAGACAATAGATGCATTTAGTACAATGTCAAAAGCATCTACATCATGGTTAACATCCCGAAGATCATCAATATCTCGATCATAATGAGAGGTATCTTCTACTGCAACAAAATCTTCATGAATGTTTAGTTCTTTATTCAATAAATTGAATTCATGACAACATTCGGGATATAGAAGATCAGCTGGAAATTTATCTTTACAAAACACATGAAAATCAACATGAAAATCTACCAAAGAGATGATACTAGCAATAAAAAGAGACTGTTACCAATCACGAGCAACTCCCTCTAATGAAAAACTGAAAAGCTTAATTTAAACATCCTTATGTATAATTTCAAGCCGATGAATAAAGTCATGAAAATCCAGCAAGTGTTCAGTTGGCACTTCCCACTCTTCTCCTCAAAATCTAGAAAGGCTACCTTCCCATTCATCTCTACTAGGTACTAGATGAGGGTAACCAAAAATACCTGAGAAATTGCAAAATGCATACCTCTTGTTCATTTCATACAAGTGGAGTCACCAACAGATTTCAAAACAATGGAGTCGCCACTGAATCCATCTTTCATGGAGTCACCAGATAGATGATTACAACTGAATATATGTCCAGACTTTATCTATCATCAAAGTTGGATCTATGTCATCTCCCAAGGAAGCCGAGCTTCAATCTCTGCTCCCTGGCAACGACGTCAATTTGTTATCTCTCCAGGAGTCCTTCTCAGGTTGTATCTTGAAGAAGCCTGGTAACTTAAAGTGTAATTGTTCTTGTGTTTATGTGTGAATCAAATGGGATAACTGACCTACTGGATTGGTATTAAGATAGTCAAATGTATATAACCAAATGAGACAATGCTTTCAAGAATTAATAATCAAATAGATAGCTTAACTGGTGGATGAAGAAAGCTATGCTTATTAACCAGAACACACATGTGATGGGTCAAATAAGATAGTGCAGATTACTATTAAATCAAGCTTATGAACTGACAAAATGAGATAACAGTCATTAGCAGTTAAGACAAACTTGAATCGAAGTACAGAAAGAGAAAGGTAATGGCAATCCAACATCAATAATGAAAGGAAACTGTGATTTGTATTATATATCTGAAAGCATATTACAATAACATCAAGGTCTCAATATCTAGACTCGAACCTCCTCACATCTTCAGAAGTTCTTGGCTTTATAGCCTTTACAAAAGATATCTAGATCCTGGAAAATTGGATCAAATTTACTTAAAATAGAAAGTCAAAACAAAATCATGAAAATAGGAAAAGATCATAGTTCATAGGTTAACATCTTATCTCAAATGATCTTCAAAGTCTTCAAAGTCTTTGACAACTGCAGTAGATCTTCATAAGCTGATAGATAATTTGAATTTGCCACCTTTGTCAAAAAGACGGTTTTTTTGCCAAAATTAGGTAACAAATTCAATCTTCTCCTCTTGCTGGCACCCTTTAACACTGGAATAGAAACCGGATAATGATGCAATTAATTATTATCTATCATTAGAAACCATCCTCGTGACATTCAGATCAAGGAAACTCAGATCTGTGCAAAAATAGTAGCTTTCTGCCCTGTTCTGTGCTTTCGACAGCTTACAAGCATAAAACAAAGTGATATTAGCTTTCAACAACTAACAATGTCTTTAGGGACCCGGCTAAGATGCTGAAAGTGCAGGTCTAGCAATTCGTTTCAAAATTGCAAAAGACTTGGTTTCTTCTACAACTGCTCGAATGGTTTAATGTGTCATGAGATATCCGGTATCTGCCTTCAACAACTGGAGGTTACTTTCAACACCTGTAGACAATCTTTAGGTGCAATAGGGTAACCATTAACCTATTCACCTTGCTTGATGCCTCAAAACTTTGAGATAAGTTTCCCAACTTTCAAAGACTCTAGACACGCAACTATACTCAACAAATGACAACTACGCATGCCTTCTCTGATGTTACAATTTGCATGGTTCTCCAAATCAACTATTATATCCAAAGCACCTACTTCCAAAAGTAAATGGCTAATTCAACCATCATTTTTTTGGAATACAACAAAAGATACCCACATAAAGAGTCGTGTCTTCTTCTTGATCAGATCGAACGCTTAGACCACCTGAAAATCTAAAAACTTGACACTCTTCATTTGCAGAAACGGGCATCTGGTATGGACACCTCATCACTTGCAGGTTGAAAACCCGAGCTACCTTCATCCTTGATTCACCTGCGCAATACATCTTTACTTCGGCACATGGCACTTGAAACGTTGATAGGGTACCTGGCATAAAAGTTTTAGTCGGTGTATCTATACAGAACCAAGAAGAAGCTCATCGCTTATACTTGATGTGTCAACTTGTTGTTGCCTTGTGGCTTGAAATTATGGTTTGAGCCTGAGGTCTTAATATATAGAATTGATGAGATATGTAAAAAGATTGGTGTTGTCTTGGCGTTCAAAATTTGGTTTGGTATGTTGCGTGGTATATGGGCTCAACTTTGAACATTTGGACACTATAGTGCTTAAGTGTTTTGTCTTAATGTTAAGCTATGTATGGCTTATGTGACTCATGTATTGACTGTTTGACTTTGGTAAATACATAGGTTTGGTGAATAGGCTTTAATACCTAGGTCTTGTTAAGCACACACCATATTTACAAATAAAATATGATTTTTTTATTTGAAAATATGAAAAAGCACAAAAACTAAAATTTTAGGCAAATTTAACAAGGCTTTTGTAATGCAGGTCAAGGAAAAAGAAACCAAAGGGTTTCTAGGCAAGAGTGATCAATGGGAGCTTTGATGAAGACCTGGAAGTTAAGATCATGGCCAAAAAACTTTAGAAATGAGCGTATTAAATAAAAATTGAGAAGACACTCCAAAAATACCAGTGCATTTTTTATCGCTAACAGTTCCATTGATTCATTTTCTTCTTCCTTTAATTCTTGTCTACCTGTTTCATCAATTGTTATGTTGATGCTTTCCACCACTTTGTTCAATATCATGTTGTAAAACTTGTATGATTTTCTTGTACTTGAGTAACCAACAAGTACTTCTTTGTCCACACGAGAGTCAAACTTTCCCATTCTGCCATCTTATCTTTTGATGTAGCATTTGCTTCCAGAAATTCCGAACTGATTTACATTTGCTGGTCTTCCTTTCCATATATCGTAAGGTGTTTTGTCAGTGTTGTTTCTGAGCATTACATTGTTTTGAATGTGAGCTGTTGTATGCACTGCTCGTGTCCAAAAAATATCTGTCAATTTGGAATCCATTAGCATTGTTTGAGCCATTTCATGTACTGTCATGTTCTTTCTTTCAACAACTCCATTCTATTGAGGTGTCCTAGCAACGAAGAATTGCCTTTTTATTCCATGAATGTTGCAGTAGTCCATAAATTTCTTTGAAGTGAACTCTCCTCCATTATCAGATCTCAAGCATTTGATTTTTGAATCCATTTCATTTTCAACCATTTCCTTGTAGATCTTGAAGTTTTCAAAAGCTTCTGGCTTATTCTTGAGAAAGCAAACTGCGGTCATTCTTGTATAATCATCAACTAATAACATAAAGTATTTGTCACCTTTTAAGCCCTTTGTTGTAGTTGGTCCAACTATATTAGTATGCACAATTTCCAATGATCTTTTCGTTGAATATTCCTTTGATTTGAACCCGGTCTTTGTTTGCTTTCCTTGTTGACAATGCTTGCATAAAGTGTTGGTTGGTTTCATGATTTGGGGCATTTATTTGACTGCTTCTCTTTTGCTAACTTTGACAAGGTTATCAAAATGTATGTGACCCATTCTTCTGTGCCATAGCCAACTTTCATCTTCCTTTCCTAGACAACACTTTTCATTTCCAATTTCACTTAACACATATATGTTGCTTGAAGTTCTCGCAACTGTAGCAATCAATTTTCCTGAACCTTCTTTTCTTATCTCACACTTTTGTGAATCGAAAGTAAATTTATGACCTTGGTCACACATTTGACTCACACTTAGAAGATTATGTTTCATATCTTCTACTAATAGAACATTTTCTGCCTTTGTATTCTTGTTCCCAATTCTGACTGTGCCTTTTCTAATGATTTTCACTGGATCATCATTTCCGAAGGAGACTGGTCCATCTCTTTCCTTTTGTAATGTAAGAAACCTGTCTCTATCACCCTTTCATGTGTTTTGAACACCCACTGTCAACATACCAACCATGTTTCTTCTACTTAGCTTGTAGAGCGAGTGTGCATTCTTCACTGCTATACTGATCCTGCTTTCTTATCCATGTCTTTTTCTGAGGTTCCTGTATGTGACTGTTGTTATTTTGTTGTGGTTCTCTAGAAGGGACTGTCATTCTACAATCTTTGGCCATGTGTACAAAATTGTTACATTTTTAACATTCCACTTCAGTGCTCAAAGATTCAAAACTATTGTAACTTCTTCTCTGTGTTTCACTAGGCCTTCTTGGATAACCCCTTTGTGTATGACTTTCAAAGTTGTTTTTGTTCATGTTGTTAGCTCTACAATTCACAGTTTTATGTCCAAAATTATTACATGCATAACATAAACCAAAAAATATAGTTTGATACCTGGGAGTTGAAGATCTTTTGAAAGGAGGTAATCTTATGAATTCGTCTTCTTCCTGAGGCCTATTTGTCGGTTGTTGATTCTGAAACCTGAATCTTCTCGGTGGAGGAGTGTCCCTGTAATTTTCCTTATAGATCTTCCTATCCCCCTTGATTGTTTCTGCAAAGTTTTTTAGATATGTTTTTTGCTCTATTGTTTTGGAGCTTGATCCTTTTTCTGTCTGATTGTATCCAAGTCCAGACTTGTCATGATGAGATTTTTGACTGCTGATAATGTCATCCAAAACTTTTGAGTTGTTCTGCATATTTTTCTTTTGAAGATCCTTTCTTAATGTAACAATCTCTGCTTCCAAATTTCCAATGATCTTGTCTTTTTCTTCTAGTTGTTCTTTGAGTGCTTCTTCAATTCTTTTATCTTCTTCTATTTGAACCTTCAAATTTGTGATCATTTGTTCTAGTTCTTGAGTGTCTTCTTTATTGTCAAGTTTTTCTTGTAGTTTCTTATTTTTCTTCTTTTCTCTTCTGATAACTTTCATGGCACACATTTAATTCCTCTTGGTAGTCAACTTCTGCCTCTTCAATTTCTTCTTCGACTTCTTCATATTCTTCTTCGGCTTCTTCATATTCTTCTTTGGAGTCTTCTTTATCAGAGTCTTCTGCTGCCATGAATAGAACTATTTCTGTCTCACTATCACTGACTTCATCTTCATCTGATGATGAGATGTCTTCTTTGGTGCATAAGATTTTCTTGAAAACTTTGTTTGTGGTTCTTTTGCCTTTATATGTTTGTTTGTCTTTTGAGTAACCTTCATCATTTCTCTTTTTCTTATAAGGACATTTGTTAGAAAAATGACCAATACCATCACAATTAAAACAAATTAAAGGAAGCCTATCTCTATACCTACCGTCGGTTCCCTTGTTCAGTCTTTTGACAAAGTTGTCCACTTCTTCATCATCTTCCAAGACGTCACTGCTGCTGCTATGTTCTTTTTTTTGCCTTACCTTTTGCTTTGACTTTTTGGATGATTTGAACGCTGCTTCTTTTATATTTGGATTTTCCTGTTCAATTCTCATTTCATATGTTGTGAAGATTACATGTAATTCTTCCATGCTTATTGAGTTTAGATCCGATCTTTCTTCTAGTGCTGATATCTTAGGGTCAAATCTCATAGGAAGAGATCTTGGTACTTTTTGAACAATTACAGATTCTTTGATTTCTTCTCCCAATCCTATGATTGCATTTATTGTTTCATCAACTCATAAAAAGTAAGTTGCAATATTCTCATCTTCCTTCATCTTAAGTTGTTTGAACTGACCTTTGTAAGTTTAAAGCTTTGCTGCTTTGACTTTTGAATCTCTTTCATAAACATTTTGAAGTTTGTCCCAAATCTCTTAAGCAGATTTACAATGTGCAACTTTGGTGAACACTGTTTCACTAAGACCATTTAGAAGTGCATTTTTGGATTTGGAATTATTTTGACCGAGTTTCACTTCTTTGTCATTTGTTGGCGGAACTGTTGGTGTTGTGTATCCATCTACAATTGATTTCCAAATTTTAAATCCATGTGCCTGTATATATGTTTTCATCCTTATGCTCCAAAATGCATACTTCTGTCCATTGAACTATGGTATTCCATTTGTATACAAGTTGTTTCTCTCCATGATCTACCTTTCAGTGGTTAAACCGATTTCTGAAGGAACCTGCTCTGATACCAATTGTTGGATTACTAAGAGGGGGGGTGAATAAGTAATAGAGCAATTTAATCATTTTTAACCATATAATCCAAGTGTTATATCAATGTAGCATTATCATCCAATAATTGTAGAGTAAATAAGAAATGAAAAAATGAACAATCATACACATACACAGTACACCAGTGTTTTACGTGGAAACCCAAAGCGGGCTAAAACCACATAATGTTTTTTCTTATATGCCTTGAAGAATTACATTCATTGGAAGCACCAACTTCCTTTGTTTTCTAGCTGCAACTGGAAGGAGGCTCCAACCCCCTTGTTTCTCAGGCTACAACGTAAGGGAAGCTCCAACTCCCCTCTCCTCTGGCTACAAGAAAAAGGAGGCTACAACCCCCTATGTTCTCCGACTACAACCACCTGTCCTTGTTGTTGATTAAGGTTGGTTGTCATTGATGTCAACCCTTGAAGAAAGCCCCGTAGCACAAAGGTTGGGTAATGGACCCAAGATTGTTTGATGCAAAGATGACTCATTATTGTCTTGTCATGGTTGATAATAAGTAGAAATGGATGAACTCCAAAGTGGTCCCCTTATGGTGAAATCCCTCACGGGAAGACGCTTTGCAGATTGAGTTATCTTAGAAGTATGATTAGAGAACCCATGTTTATTTGTGGAATAATGAGATGAACTCAAGTGAATTTTTTAGTGAAAATATCCTATATGGATAGCGTTTTTCATGCCATTTCTGGTGGTATGTGGAACGTCACATAACTCCTCACGGTTAGAGAGTTATGGCCATGAGAAGTTGGAGAACCCAAGTTTGGGTAATGGACCCAAGTTTGTTTGATGGATAATGGTATGAGTTTTGATATATTTTTAGGTAATAATATTCTATATGGATAGTACATGTCATTCCATTTCTAGTGGTATGTGTAATGTCACATAACTCCTCACGGTTTGAGAGTTATGGCCTTACAAAGTTGGAGGACCCTCATATGTAATCTAGAAGCCCCAAAAGGTCAAAGTAGTTAAAGTGGTTTAAGAGATTTTAAAAGGTAAATAATAAAGTGAAGTGATGAGTGTACTATAATTAATTCAAAGTGAATACAAAATAAATTTAATGCAGAAATTAGAAGTGGGTTAACCTTAAAATAAAGAAAGTGGACAAAGTGACCTAGAAGATGTTTTTAAGGAAGCTAATTGGAGAGTATAAATAAGAGGCAAGGCTCTCTCATTTAATACACACTTGAGAATATTGAATAACTATAGGTGTTTGAGGTAACCAAAGGATATCTAAGCCTAATTTTTGACGAAAGTGAAGAAAAGAAGGTCGGAATTCAAGGAAGGATAAATTCTTTTGATGATGCTTTCTAAGGTATGTTTTTTTTCAGGTCATTTCACCATTTTCACAATAATTTTTTTTCTAGAATGATTCAGACCATGAAATTGATATGACATTGAGGAAACATATCCAAGTATCTGTGGTAAACAATTCAGCTTGTGGGTCGTTGTATTTTTGGAGTTACACTCTGTGGAAAATATGGTTTGTGGCTAGTTCTGAAACTAGTCAAAAACAAGTGTTTCAGGTAAAAATGTCATAACTTTTTTATAACAGATCCAAATTCAGTAAGAAAAAATGTGTTGGTTAGAGTAAAATATATATTATTCTTTGTAACAATTTTAGATCAATTCAACAAATATTACGTGTGGGGCACACTCTAGAAGGTCGCTCTCTAGAATAAGTCAGAATTCAGCAAGGTGTGCCATTTTTGCCATAACTCCTTTTTTGAGAGGTTCCAAGTAGTGACACCTGAAGGAATTGCATAAAAAACATTGAAGAACATTGTATATCAGTTTTATATATTTATTCATTACAAGTACAAAGTTATGATTATTTCAAGTTAGGGTTGTTGACTAATCCAAAACTAGTCTTGTGAGACTGAAGAAACGTTTGATGAAAATGCTAGTCTCTTGTTGTTAAAGTTAAGGAAGGTTTGTAGGTATGTGATCATATACACCAGGTCTATTACAAAGTTACAAATCATATTTGGATGATGAAATTGATGAGGGCTTTTGGTTGAGGTACAAGTTGGGTACATGGTTGAGACAAGTAGTTGATGAGTTGGCACATACATGAGGTGTACAGTTGATGATGTTGGTACATATTGATGAGTCATAGTTGATGATTACTTGACACATGATTGGTACATACTTGGTACATGGTTGGTTGCACTTGTTTATGGTACAGGTTGATTACAAATTGTTTGGTACATGTTGGTGCATGGTTGAAGCACTTGTTTATGGTACAGGTTGACTACAGGTTGAGGTACAGGTTGAAGCATGGTTCAGGTTTATTGGTACATGTTTACAACAATATATCTCACAGTGATAGTGTGATAGTGGTTCCATCATTCTACTTATACTTCAGGGCGGTTGGACGAGGCAAGGACAGGTGGTTGTAGCCACCTTCCGGTTGTATCAGGAGAACATAAAGGTTTGTAGCCAGAGAATTGGGGAGTTGGAGCTTCCCTTAGGTTTTAGCCTCCTTCCAGTTGCAATTGGAAAACAAAGGAAGTTGGTGCTTCTAATGAATGTAATTCTTCAAGACATATAAGATAAAACATTCCATGGTTTTCTCCCGATTTGGGTTTCCACATAAAACACTGGTGTACTGTGTATGTGTGTGATTGTTCATTTCTTATTTCTCATTATTGGATTATAATTCTACATTGATATAACACTTGGATTGTTTGGAGAAAAAGGATTATAATTACGTTATTACCGATTCACCCCCCCTCTCAGTAATCCAACACTTGCCCCGTCCAACCGCACTGAAGTAGAAGTAGAATGATTGAACCACTGTCACACTATTACTGTGATATATACCACTGTAAACTTGTACCAATAAACCTGAACCATGCATCAAATTGTACCTCAACCTATACCATAAACAAGTGCATCAACCATGCACCAACCTCTACCAAACAACCTGCAATCAACCTGTACCATAAACAAGTGCATCCAACCATGTACCAAGTATGTACCAATCATGTGTCAACTACTCATCAACTATGACTCATCAATATGTACCAACATCATCAACTATACACCACATGTATGTGCCAACTCATCAACTACTTGTCTCAACCATGTACCCAACATGTACCTTAACCAAAATCCCTCATCAATTTCATCATCCAAATATGATTTGTAACTCTGTAATAGACCTAGTGTATATGATCACATACTTGCAAACCTTCCTTAACTTTCACAACAAGAGACTAGCATTTTCATCAAACTTTTCTTTAGTCTCACATGACT
>ML777444.1:703395-719714 GCA_009831015.1 Picea engelmannii | reverse complement strand
TCAATTTCATCATCCAAATATGATTTGTAACTCTGTAATAGACCTAGTGTATATGATCACATACTTGCAAACCTTCCTTAACTTTCACAACAAGAGACTAGCATTTTCATCAAACTTTTCTTTAGTCTCACATGACTAGTTTGGGATTAGGCGACAACCCTAACTTGAAATAATCATAACTATGTCCTTGTAATGAATAAAGATCTAAAAATACTACACGATGTTCTTCAGTTTGTTTTATACAATTCCTCCAGGTGTCACTACTTGGAACCTCTTAGAAAAGGAGTTATAGCAAAAATGACACACCTTGCTGAATTTTGGCTTATTATAGAGAACGACTTTGTAGAGCGTGCCCCGAACGAAATATTTGTTGAATGGATTTGAAAATGTTAGAAAAAATACTAAAGACTGTACTCTAACCAACACATTTTTTCTTACTGAATTTGGATATGTTATGAAGAAGTTATGACATTTTTACCTGAAACACCTGTTTTAGACTCGTTTCAGGACTAGCCACAAACCCTATTTTCCACATAGTGTAACTCCAAAACTACAACGACCCACAAACTGAATTTTTTACCACAGATACTTGGATATGTTTCCTAAATGTCCTATCAATTTCATGGTCTGAATAATTCTAGAAAAAAGTTATTGCGAAAATGGTGAGATGACCTGTAAATAACATACCTTAGAAAGCATCATCAAAAGAATTTATCCTTCCTTGAATTCCGGCCCTCTTTTCTTCACCTTCCCTATGAAATTCGGCTTATATATCCTTTGGTTACCTCATTCACCTATATATATTAAATATTCTCAAGTGTTATGTAAAATGAGAGAGCCTTGCCTCTTATTTATACTCTCCAAGTAGCTTCCTTAGAAGCTTCTTCTAGGTCACTTTGCCCACTTTCCTTATTTTAGCATTAACCCACTTCTAATTTCTACATTAAATTTATTATTTAAATAATTTCTTTTGTATTCACTTTGAATTATAGTACACTCATCACTTCACTTTATTATTTACCTTCTAAAATATTTTAAACCACTTTGAATACTTTGACCTTTTGGGGCTTCTAGATGACATATGAGGGTCCTCCAACTTCGTAAGGCCATAACTCTCAAACTGTGAGGAGTTATGTGACGTTCCACATACCACCAGAAATAGCATGACATGAAATATCCATATAGAATAATATTACCTGCAAATATATCAAAACTCATACCATTATCCATCAAGCAAACTTGGGTCCATTACCCAAACCTAGGTTCTCCAACTTCTCATGGCCATAACTCTCTAACCATGAGGAGTTATGTGATGTTCCACATACCATCAGAAATGGAATGACATGTACTATCCATATAAAATAATATTACCTTCAAATATATTAAAACTCATACCATTATACATGAAGCAATCTTGGGTCCATTACCCAAACCTTTGTGCTACTGGAATTCGCTACCGGACTTTCTTCAAGGGTTGACATCAATGACAACCAACCTTAATCAACAATATAGCCATGAATTTGTTCATAACTACCACAATATTATTGTGAAAAATAATATAGAACATGCATACATTCATACCATAACTCATCAAATGCAGAGATAAATGTTCTTTAAACTTTATTCATTAAACTGAAAGGGAATTCAAATACATTTCCATACACATAGGTCGAAGCCTACTCAAGACGCATTCACAACAAAATAAAGACGAGCCATTCGCTCAAATATCCTTTCTCTCTGATATTCACACACATAATATCTATGAACATAGGATTAAGCATAAATCCGAACTGGATCTCTAACTCATATACAACTTAACCATTACTTTTCTACCCAATTCTCCCTTAGTGAACAAAAACCCAACCCTTACATATATGCATGCATCCCCCATATCTCCCATGGAGTGTGGTAATCATAACAACCTTGCTAGCTTAACCATAACCTTGACCATGATCAATCGAGTTGTTACAAAAATGGTTACAATCATTGAATATCTTCAAATATATGACATGCATGCGGTCTCTTTAAGTCCTTGTGCATAGTACAAAATGGGTTGGTGCATGTAGTAGATCCTTGGTTGACGTAGGTGTTGAATTTGCCGGGCTACGCAATGCATCTTCTCGGGCACATGCACGGTGTTGATTTATGGTGTGCACATAGTTTATGCAAAACCTTACGGTGCCAACACAGAGTCCTAACAAAATAGTAAGGAAATTTGTAAGATAGCAAGTCAGAGAGATGCCCATGATCATACCTCTAGAATGTCCAAATGAGTCCAAACCTTGGAACACCTGGCCTAGAAAGAGTTTCACCATTTCATTAGTAAGAACTTCACTTAAACCCATAATTTCTTGAATAAATACAACATCTGTTTTATCCATTTCACCAAACCTCTTTAGGGATAGTTTTTTATCCTATCCTGCTAAGTCGTGTATATTCACAGACATGAGTTTCATGAGGTACCCATCACCGAGATTGATCCTTCTCTAAGGACCCCAGAGATAAATTTTGTTCTTCCCTACTACACTTCACGATGGGAATGCTCTTGTGCATGTTTTAGTGTTGATTTGTGCCCCACTTTATTTGGACCAGTGATTTTAATACCATCAAAACCCAAACCCCTTGAGGCTTGTCGTTGAAAAGAATGTCTAGACCTCGATAAATAGGGGTCTCTGCCAAAATAAGTAGATGTAGAAACAAGAGACTGAGGTCTGTGAAAGACAAAGGTATGGGAGGAGATAAACTCCAAATATTTAGAAAACTTTATAATGCTAGAACCCTCCCCCTCCTTCCTCGAATGAATACTCAGCGAAGCCCCCATCGAAGAAGGACCCTCGACCTGCCCCTCTAGCCCAGTAGTCCCATAATCCACAATATGGACAGGTTCCAAAAAAAATTTAGGGAGTTGAGTAGGAATACACTTACTCGTGACTTGATATGGTGAATTAGTCTCTGTCCAAAGTTCGTCGAGTTTTCTCCACTTCAAGGTAGAAATATCCAAGTCGTCCTTGAAGCTAGACCAAAGAGTCCGATTCACCAGACCATGTGAATCCTCATTCTCCAATGTAACCTTAATATCGCCAAAAACAACTTCATACTTGCACCTCGATTGCTCAGCCTCTTATTCAAGAGGTTGAGATCCACCTTCATCTTCCACAATTTTTAACAAAGAGGTATGCACATCTAGAGTTTGCGGATCCCCTGAGGAACTAAGTGGATTTTCTCTAGAATATTTTCACCTTAGTTTCGAAAATTTCTTTTGAAATAGGAGATCACAGTTAGCCAGAATGTGCCCTACCTGGTGGCACTTGGATCAATGGAAGTGAATGTTAACATAATCTAAATGTTGAGTGTAAGAGCGATCACCCAACACCAACTCCAAATATTCATATAGTCTTTGACATGGATTAATCCACCAATATCTGTGCCACCAAGCACATAATGTTGGTTTTATAGATATCATCAATAACTATAAATTTACCTAATACTTCTCCTATGGTTTCCAAACGCACATCCAACCAGAAAGTGAGGAAATTATACGTCAATGCTAAACTTAGCAAAAGAGAGGAAGACAAATTTTAGCTAGAAAACAAATGACAAAGCAAACACACAGTACATAGAGATTTAACTCTGGAAATCCAAATGGGAAAACCAACATTCCTTGAGAGTCTTGCTCTCTTGTTGTCTTATTCATTCAGAATAAAAGGTTACATGCCTAACCTTTGTCTACGCCTAAGACACAATCGACATCATACCTTCTTGCTTTACACAAGGACAACCTTTTAGCCAATTCGACTTGCATCTACATGACCAACAACCTACTACTAAAGATTAGCATGAATATCATTACAACATCTAAGGATTAGCTTATACAGTATTACAACACACCTTATTTATAAGCTTTATAATATCTAAGTATCTAATAAATTATCTAAGTAAAGGGGTTAGGGTAGGACTCTAACATGCCCTCCCCCTTCGAAAGTAGTGTTTTCCTCAAGGCCGATGGAGAGGAAATTGTTGTAGAATCACTATCGGTTCCCATGTGGCATCTTCTGGTTGCGTATCTTTCCACTAGATCAATCCTTCCTTGATTGTGCATTGGTGTAACTGGTGCTCTCTGGTATCCAATACTGCTTCTGGTTGGAGCCAAATGGAACCTTCTTCATCAAGTTCTGGCAGGTTGGTCTTCACTTTGCAATTTGATCCCATAAATTTCTTCAAACATGATACATGAAAGATTAGATGAATCTTGGAGTGGGTTGGGAGAGCTAGCTTGTAGGTGACTTGACCAATGCGTTGTACGATCTAATACGAACCATAGAACTTGGGAGCTAACTTATGGGGAACTTTATCTTTGAGTGATTTCTATTTATAAGGTTGTAGGCAAAGAAACACTTGATCCCCTTTATTAAAAGAACGTTCAGATCTATGTTGATTAGCTTGTTGTTCCATTCAATTTTGTGTCATAAACAAGTTTTCCTTGAGGATACAAATAATAGTTTCTCTCGTGTGAAGTGTTTTATCTACTAGATGAACCTTGGAGGTGCATGGTACATAGGATGTCATTGTTGATCTCTTTTCATGTTAGGGACAAGAGTCAACCTCCTAGGGTATTCTTAAATAATTTATTAAGATCCCCTCCATGTTTTTATAGAGGTGGTACTCCTCTTTTCTCACTCAGATTTTCAATATAATCATTCAAACAATAGATTTAACATTCTTAACATCTACACCTGTGAGTGGACTAGGTGGAAAAGTAACTGGAAAGATAACAAATCAATTATAACATAATAATAATAACCTCACTTGTAATCCAAAAACGATTTGAGGAAAGACTCATAGAAATGAACAAGATTGATGGTCCAAAAATCATAAAGCTTTAAATGATTTCATTCATTTAAATCACAAGATGCATAGGAGAAACACACTCCAGATTGCATGCTTATATAAAAGTTTGAAATCAAAAAAGTAATGAACTCTTGGAATAGCTCTTTGCAAGAGTAAAAAATCTTACAAATTGATGTTCAAGTTCATATAAAATGTTTGCCTATTGCATGACACAATATCACTGATACTTAAACAATAAAAGAAATGCATTTTTCAGAATGGACTGGGATGGGGCTCCTGTGGACCAAAAAAAATAGTAGCGGTAACCCATAAGAAGAAAAGAAATGCAATTAGGAATTGACCTTACGAGTAAACAATAAACCAATTAAGTTGGATGATCAAAGATTGGGATGAAATAAGGGAAATGCCTCGAAAATGAATGTACTCGCAAAAAATGGAAGTGGAATGTTGGATGGATGTATGTCTCTCTCCCTCATTTGCTTTGTTCGGGTCTTCATATATATGTAACTGTTGGTCGAACTGTTTTGGTATAGCTACTACTTGGAAGTTACTCAAGATTAGTTACTTGTGTCAACGATATCTTGAGCCAATCTTCAAAGTAGTCCTTCATTGGTAGAACCACGATGTCATGTTTAACCTAGAGTGAGAATGGTTCATCTTCCATTGCTTTAAAATTATGGTGTAACTATTGTACCGATGCCAGGTGATCTTCGTTATTATCCACAAAGGTAACTAACCATATTTTGATTTCTTCTTTCGAAAAGTTAGTGAGGTTGTCAAACTCACTAGACCATGAAGTTTTTATTATGTTCAACTTTGCCTCTAATTTCTCTTTAGTTAAAAGCAAATATTACTTTAACAGTTGTGGGCCCTCAAGATATTTTACTATTTCAAGTGACTTAAAGAATGAGGTACTTCTTTTATCATCATTTTTGTATAGCTAGCAATTGAGTTTCGTAGCATTTGTAACCTCGTTAACCAACCTACTTCCACTTGTTTTAATCTGCAATTCGAAGGGAGATCTTATTGATTTATGTTGAAGTCACTTAAATTACACACCTGAGCGATAAAAGCACTTAAATCATTTTTGTAAAAGAATTCATCATTCTCTAAATCCTTTTGCAAATACTCAACAAAAGAAGCAATCCGTCGTGATAAATTCCTTAGATTAGTACTGACATCCCAAACTTATAAAATAATATCGAGCCACTTATTAATATTCTCTGTGACATACATTCTTATTCCACTCAACAATTTAGTGAGCTTCTTTATTCGTTCTTATATCCTTGGTGCATGCTGCGACATTTGGTCTGCAACAATGATGGCCAATGCTTCCATGAAAAGAGGTTTGGGACTTAGGGCATCCTTTAGTTCGCTTATTCTTTTCTTTAATCTAATATTTTCTAGCTCATGCTTTGAAATTGAGTGTGCAAGAGCATCCCCAATGGTAATGTGTAATTTGAGGATTCCCAAAGGTCCAACTCCTCAAAATCCACTTTTGAGTTATCTTCTTGTCTTTGATGTGAACCTTCTCTATTTTCATTTTTCTTTCTTCCTTATCACACTGGGAATTTTGCAATGTCAAATATTGCTCTTCAAAATTAGTTGGTCCCTCTCGAGCCAACTCTTCCATTATTTATGTACTTTCAACAATTCACAAAGCCACCCATTCAAGGACATTGGTGTTGACGTTAGTGGTAGCATCAGACAGGTATTTTCGCACAGGTTTATGTGTCTAGACGCATGAGAATCGTCCAAAGCCTTCTACTCTTGAATTTACTTTAGTTAAATGAATTATTAAATTAAATTGATTTTATTAATTAATTATGTAATTAGTTAATTGAGTTATTTAAGAAACATGCTAAAAGCACTTAGAATGCAACATGTAATCTAAATCTCAAGTGACTGTGAGAAGTAATATCAACCATAGATCACTTTGAAGATTAGAAATAGATTATAACTCACGATTATAAAAGCAAGGCTAGGAGAAGAAGGAAGACACATTCACACAAATAGCAAAGGAGGATCTTTGTTGGTGTGGAGTCACCAAGGTCACACTCAAGAGTAGAGAAGGACCTCCGCTCGAGTGCTTGGATCATGAAGGACGGTGATTCAAGAGGACCAAGGATCACACTTGACATGAGTTGTGTTGAGAGAGTCGACACACATAGTATTGGATCATGAAGGACTATGATTCAAGATCTTGGGTAGGTGGATAAGGACTTACATCTAGAGGTCATTCTTGTCAAGCATGAGAGAGAGCAGTAGCAACTGCAAGTGGGTTTCAGAGGACAACAACCACAGGAAAGAGTCAGGCTGTACATAGATTTTCGTACAGACTTTCTGTACACATCCGTGGGTCACAGTGGATACAATCGTGGATGTCTGCGGGTCACAGTGGATACAATCGTGGATGTCTGTGGGTCACAGAACGAAAAATAGTGGATCCCTTGGGAAACATGTTGGTACAAGGTCGTACAATAGCACATGAATTTCCAGGTTTGTCTGTAGTGTATATTTCTCTAAGTGGGCCATTTTCCCTGTTACGGGGGCCTTGATTTGACCTTAATAAAAGCATCATTGGACTAGTTTTCCATCTAGGTTTTTTCCATGGGTTTCTATCCAAAATACTGGTGTTCATGTGTGCTTGATTTGGTTTCCTAGTTTATGTTTCCACTACATGATTTTGAGTTGAATATTTTAGTAGTGTATTATTGTTTTGTGAGCTGCTAATCTGATTGTAGTAAGGAAATCACTATATAAAAAAGTACCTAGGTGTTGGAGTAAGAATTTTCAACATGGTATCAGAGCATACCTACGGTTGAAATAAAATTCAACATGGTATCAGAGCATACCTAGGGTTGAAATAAAATTCAACAATTGGTACTATCCACTTCCATATCAACAATATCTCTTGGCCCTCTAGAATTTGAGAGCCTTTCTTACTTGAGCTTCACTTTCCATTAGGTTTTGAAACCACATGTGTCTTCTCAACATTAGCATGAGGTTCATATCTGTTGTCTCCCCCAACACATCTCTCATTCTTCTCTCCTCTGCTTATATTTGACTTTTGTTTTTCTAGGTAGAGAAATAACACCTATGTTGTTGGGGGGGAAAAGAAGATTCAACATTAGTTTCAATTTTACCTCTTTTCTTTGCGATGTTCTGCCGCCGTTGTGTATTTGAACTGATTTCTATATCCAAATCATCATCACATACTTGCTTTTATTTATTCCCGCATGTATTTGGGTCATTGTCATCAATTCCTTCTACAATCCTTTTGAAAAGGTTGTTATATCTCATTGGCGATAAGTGATAAGAAAATAACCCTTTAGGGTCAACACCCTTGAAAAGTTTTGATTCCTTTAAGTTAAATGCATTCAACATTTCAAAAACTTCTATAAAATGGGACAAACATTTTATTGTTACACTGGCTACATTAAAAGGCAAGGAAATAATTTGTCTTTTTCTCTTTTTTATCAAAATGGGAGGCCCATGTTTTGTATTTCCTGCAGATATTGACAACAAAGTATCAATCACATCCGAAAGTAGGGAGAAGAAAAGGTCTTCCCTCAAATCCATACAACCTAATATAAGTGGAATCTTCCTCAAATACGTAAATTCCTTTTCCCTTAAGGAAATCCTTTGCTTCTCGTGTTATTTTTGCAGGTGTTGCTCCAGTTAAAATGTTTATAAACTTCTTAAGAAACTCATATGAGATAAGACATAATTGAAACGGGGCCTTGTGCTTCCATAGTACGAGGTACTGAAATTAAACGAGCTCATTCTCAACATCAAGATTATTCCTCAGGGGTAATCCTTCAAACACGTTGCAATAAACCACCGCTAAGACTAAATAAGATAGCATAAAAAATATATGTGTTTTCAAATAATTGCCCAATTGGCATGAAATCTAATTCGATATTACCTCGACCCAATTAAAAACCACTTCCTTTGAAAATATAAATACAAAACATATAAAACATACTTGAGAATGTGAGATGTGGAATCTTGTCCCATCAAACGTGCAAATAACCATGAGAAATATCGGTATGGATCTACCAGTAGAGATATATCAATAGTAGAAAGATCAGTTGGCATTTCAAGAGATGGTGCCGTGAAATCCTTTAATAAATTCACCCCACCACCCTGGGGATCCAGAAAGGAATCAACGTCTAGAAGCTTGAGACATCTGTTGGAGGCTGGTAGTTGGAGCATTCTTTTGAATACTTTTGGAGTGAACAAGACTAGGTTTTTTCCTTCGACAACTACTCGAATAATTATACTCTTAGAATCAAATCTGTGTGCACACTAAGAAACTAGTTTCTCAAAGTCGAAGACTTATGGCATGCAACCTGCATTAACCAAACCTATCGTCCAAATCTTGTTATTAAGCTTCTACTCAGGAGTTAGGCTCAAAAACCATTGATATGCGGCTAACCAATGGAACTCCTTATTTCGGTGCAAAGTAGAATTTACAATATTACTTATGAATTACAGAGCTTAGGTTGTTTAAAGGATAAGGTCATAAGTAATATTAATAAGACATCCCTTCATCACATACAATTTCCTTCGGGATATGCGCAAATCATAAAAGGAATTTATTTTCACATATAATTAATTTACATTAATCCAGGGATTACTGTATTTTGCCTTGTAAATCTAACATTCATTAATGAATCATAAATGTGCCTCAAGAAGTGCAGATACTGTATGATGTCTTAACGATAATTTACTAAGTATGGAACAAGGTGTAGAGAAATATCAATCCAACAAGAATTTAGTTGTATGGAATTATGGAGTGTGAGGACAAGTGGATGTGCGGAAGGAAAAGTGTGCAAAGGTGAGGGGTTGCATGGAGATAGAGACATGCAAATCTCTCCACACACCTAGGAGAAAAATATACATTTTATGGAACACAGAGTGCATTGTGGAGGTGGTGGAAGTGTAGAAGCAAAGGTTTTTGGGGAGAAGAGGAGTGGTGTTGGGTTCTTCGACACAATTAAAAGTTTAAAAATAACCTAAGTGTCGGTTTATGTGGAAGACATTTTGTGCGGAGGTAAGATTTGTGTGGAACACGGAGGGATGTTTTCTATGTAAAGAACCTCCACACAATAGGATTCAAGAAAAATGACTAAGTATTGTGAAGTCGTGAATTTTTTTTGTAACATATCATGGAAACATGAAACTGTGGGTAATGCGTTGAACCATGAATTGGAAAGAAAAAATGGGAAATGGGTTCTATACATGGTTAAACTTGGAATACAAGGATGATTCGTAAAAATGTGTCAACAACCATTGATAGGATTTTTTGGCCATAAAAAAGTTCACATGGTGTCATTTTGGTAGCTCCATGATAAATGGTGTTGTACCACCATTCAACAAGGAGAAGCCATTATGCCCATTGGTGTGTCTTTTCGGAAGCAAAACATCTCAAATAGGTTTCTAGGCACTTCTTGACCACTTTTGTTTAACCCTCAGTATGAGGATGATATTTAGTGCTCATATTCAGCTGTGTACCTATATTCAACAGTGCTCATATTCAACTGTGTACTCGATGTAGTGTCCCTAGCCTAAAAACCTTTGTAATTGTACATATAGGCTGGTGAGCCATGGTATATATTGTAAGTGTAATGCATATTTAAGATGGTGAGCCATTGGCACTAAGTCTTGTGTTGTGCACATCATAGTAGAGCGTGGAGAGTTGTTATCAAGACAGGGTGGACACATTTTATGTGTGTTGCACTCACCTGGGTAAGTACTCACATTGCACTGTGTTGCACACAATTGGTTAAGTGCACGTGAATGACCTGGAAGTGTGCAAAATTTAGTTATATATGTGTATATACATATGACTGTATATGTATTAAAGTCAGAGAGCCTCTGTGAGTATGAGGCTAGTGAGTCGAGACGCAGATAGGCCAGTGTGCATATCCATGTAATTATACTCAGATATTAATATAATATTACATCACTGAGCATATACAGACTTAGATGAAAAGAGATGGGGGGACAACTCCATCAGAAAAGGGAAAAGGGGGGTGAGACTTAAGTCTTAGGGAATATTTTAATAATATTTCCAGAAAAGTTTAAGTTATGGATATTTGTTTATCTTAAGTTCTCGGGGATGGGAACGAGTCACCAAGTGGATTAAAGCTACTTCAGAAGGTGACAAGTGTCAAGTGGAAGGAATGCAATATATATTGTTGGCCTTAGTGTATTTGGGGGCATTATTATTGCATTATCCATTATTTGGGAAGGAATCCATGTTTTTAGGCTCTCGTGAGCAGGGGGGTCATACTGTATGGAAAATATGGATATTACCTTATCTGCCTAGAGAAGCTTGTAAGAATTTGAGGGGATATAATCAGAGTTTTACTGTTGTGGAGACGGGTTGATATATTGTGAGCAGTCTCTCTGGGAGAGAGATTGGTTGTTGAGAAGTGGTTGTCAGACCAGTGAGCATACTCTCTAGCTAAGAGTATTGCTGAGAATTGTTCCCTAGTGTGTTGGGCATTAGTCGCAGGGCTCAAAGATTTCCTATATGGCCTCTTGTTGGTAACCTTGGGAAGGGAAGTGGGGAAGCCGAAGGAATATTGAGAAGAAAAGGGACACACTTTCTTAGGTGTGATAGGTGTGTGGAGAATGAGGGACCGTGGGCTAGTTGCAGTAGCGGGCACCTAAGACTGAGCAATTATGTTAAGAATTAGACCTTAGCTTGACATTAGGAACCATTTTTCCATGGTGGAGTTAAGCCCCAACTCGGGGGTGACCTATTGCTAAAATATTATGAGCAACATAGTCTATGGCTGGGAGGAACGTCTGAGTCATGGGTGCAGTTGGTGAATTTTATAAAATATAAGTGTTCCTTATGTGCTTGTCTTGTTTACTGTGTGCATATTTGTCTGTGCTTGATATGTGATAATTCTGGTATGTAGTGGCATATAAGTAATTGTTGTTACTCTGTTTAATGTTGCTTGCACATGAAAGTAACTTGTGTGCATGGGAGACTAGATTTGTGTGTGTGTGTTCAAGGGAATAAACTCTGTGCACAACGAAATCACAATTGGTACATGATGCCAAGATGGTTGTGCACACGATTGTGTTGTGGGATCAATACTCTAATGCACAGTTGTTTGAGTTACTTCCTCTGCTTAAAGTTGTCTTAAAAAGGACAATTTTGCTTCCGTTGTTATAAATTGTGAGGTGCGACTCAAGTTTTGGAAGAATGCGTTACTTTAAATGATATTGCACGAACTTGTGTTTAGAATTAGAATATGCGCAGTGAAATTTAGAGTTACATTGCTCAGTAGTATGTTGAGGATGTTATAGTTTGGTTGAATCAGAGCTACAAAAGTTGAGGTTGTGTGATGTGGCCCAACCTAGGGTGGTTGGGGACATTACACCCGATCTAAGATCATGGAAGTGGCATACCATGTAGTTCAAAGATCTGATCCATGAAGGCATGAACCATTGAGGAAGGAGTGAAAGGATGAGCTATGACACAAAAAATAGTATCTTTTGAAAGGTGATCAACAACCACCATGATGACTCATTTGTTGTCTGCTTTTGGGATCCCCTGATAAAATCCAATGAAATGTTTCTCCAAATATGTGTTAGGATTGGTAATGGTTTCAATTCCCCTAACATCTTAACTATCTTTTCCTTGTTTCTTGGCAAGTGTCATATGATGTTACACAGTATTGGATATATTTTTTCATGCCATCCCATAAGAATGAACGCTTATTTCTTTCATAGGTTTTATGAAAGATGAAGTGACCAACTATCGATGATGAATCTAGCTCCATTAAGGCTGAATCCTTTGCTAGAAAAATGTGCCCTTTATACCGCAATGTACCTTGTTTCCATGTATAACTTTTAGGTGGGTTGGGATCTACCTGAAGTCATTGGATGAGTTACCTTAAAGTGTAATTTTATATCCATTCCTTGTGGGCCTCCTTGATCCATCCTAGACTTGGTAATGATAATGCAAAGAGTGACCCATCCTCCTCAAATTATCTGAATAAAGCATCCACCACAACACTCACTTTACCCTTCTTATATATGATCTCATAATCATACCCCTACATCTTGGTGACCCATTTATGTTGCTCTGGTGAAGACAATCATTCTTCAAGAAAGTACTTTAGATTATGAAGAACAATCTTGATCTGAAAATGCCTCTCTATGAGATATGGGTGCCAAGTTTCATTGCATGAAGGATAGCCACCATTTCCTTCTCATATGCGGGTTTTCCCAAATTGTGGTCCACGATTGTTTATTAGTGAATTCCAAGGTATGTCCTTATTGCATTAATACCACTTCGAGACTTCTCCCTAAAGAATCACATTCCAAGACAAAAATATTATTAAAGTCAGGTATTGCTAATACTAGAGTAGTGCACATGGAATCCTTTAAAGCAGAGAAGGCCTGTGATGCCACCTCAATCCAAAAAAAAGGCATTTTTTTGAAGGAGTGAAGTTAGGGCAACTGTGATTTTGTCATAATTTTTCAAAAATTTCCTATAGTGTCCTACAAGTCCTAAGAATCCCTTCAATCTCTTCAATTTTTTGGGATGGGGCCAATCTTGCATAATTGTCACTTTCTTGCTATCAACTCGTATGCCCTCCTAACGTACAATATGACCCAAATATTCAACCTCATGAGCCCCCAAAACACATTTGGAGCGCTTCATAAACAATTGGTTGTCTCTCAAGAGTTGCAAGGACTTATCAACATGCACTATGTGTGATCACCATGTTTTACTGTAGATCAAGATATTATTGAAGAATACTAGCACAAAATTGCGTAAGAAAGGTTTGAAGATCTTGTTCATGAGACTTTTAAAAGTGGATGAAGGATTACAAAGGCTAAAAGGCATCACTAGAAACTCATATGACCTCCGTGTGTTCATAAGTTTGTATTTGGGATGTATGCCTCTTTCGTCATGATTTGTTGGTATCTGAAACGTAGATCAAGCTAAGTGAAAAAAATTTCTCCATCAAGTTCAACAAGGATATCATCAATAGTAAGGATGGGAAATTTGTCCTTGATTGTCAACTTATTGAGAGTCTGAAAATCAGGACACTTGCACCAAGTGCCTTCCTTCTTTAATACCATGACTATTGGTGATGAGTAAAGGTTTGTACTATGACGTATTACCCCCACCTCTAATAGCTCATGAATGATATTTATGTTTCATTATTGTATGCAAAAGGGTGGCGATAAGGACGTACATTTGGTGGTTGATTTCCTGGAATTAGGGGAATGTCGTGGTCATGCTCTCCTTGAGAAGGAGGTAAACCCTTCGGTGTCTCGAAGACTTGTTGATGTTTTTCAAGGACTAGCTGCAAGCCTGGGTGGATTTCCTGTGTTGGGTTATCCATAACTTGTATGACATTAAATTGGGAAATAATGCAAAAGTGGCCCTTCTTTAGTAACTTATCCATACGATGAGAGTTGAGTATTTCATAAGAACCTGTCTAAAGCCCTTCAAGGGTGTGTAGATGACCCTCTTTAGTGAAACTCATATAGAGTTCTTTGAAATCCATGGTGACTAGTCCCAATGTATGTAGCCATTCTAGCCCCAATATTATATTACACCCACCCATATCGATGGAAAATATATGGATTTTGAGCTAATAGTCTCCCATATGGAGTATAACATTTTCACATCTTCACTCACATTTCATCATACCTCCATTGGTTTTCACGATTCAAAATTTGTGCATCGTGTTTGCAAAACAATGGGTTTCTTCTGCCACTCTTTTGTGAATGAATGTGTGAGTATTTCCACTGTCAACTAGGACTATGGATTTCCTATGCTTGATGTAACCCATGATTTTCAAGGTTTGTGGAGTTGAAATGCCTGATAATGCATGCAGGGAGATAAGTGGTTCTTCATGAGAGCACGGAGGTTCGATATCCACCTAAGTTTGAGTGTTGATGTCTTCAGCTTGTAACTCTAGTGTCTCTTTGATACTTACGTCTTTGTTCAGGGTGTGAGTGGTCATATCAATTTGGAACAATTTATGTTCTTTACACCAATGACCTAGAGCATATTTTTCATCACAATTATAGTAGAGTCCCCGTCTTTGGTGATCTGTGATTTTCGCTGGAGACAACCTTTGTACTTTCAAGGGATAAGTAGGAGTTGTGCTTGGGGAAGTGCCCTATGGAGGACAAGTAATGAAGGTTGTTGTTGTTGTTGTTTTTTATTTTATTTTTTATTTATTTTTATTTTTTCATGCATTGATCATTGTCTCTACTTCTACGGTCCTTTATGTCACTTCCAACCATGTAGAGGGGTGTTGCATTCTAACTTGTGCTCAAATATCCTCCTCGAGACCACTAATGAAACATTCTTTGTAGAAAGAATATATTAAGTTCTTTGTACAGATAGATAATTGCTAAAAGGCTACCATAAAGTCTACAACTGAGCCTATTTGGTGTAACTTGGTAAGCCACCCCAAATGGTGAGTATCTTTCTCGAAATATGCATAGACAACTTTAACAAACTAACTCCAAGTGATATATGATGCATATGATTTTTTATGTCATTCCCTCTATTGCCATCATTCTATATTTAGATACAATACCCTCACCCTGAGTTTCATCGTGTCATCATTAATTCCCTGGAGGGAAAAGTAATGTTCCATTTGAATGACCCATCTACATGGGTCAAAACCATCAAACATGTTAAACCTTAGGAGAACGATGCCATATGTTATTGTCCATTGATCTATTGTTGTGCAAACCCGATCAGGGTTGTGGGTGGTAAATAGTCCCAAGTGATAAGATTCTTCTTGGTGTGGCTGTAAATGTGTTGAATCTGCACAGAATAGAACTAGCTAGAAAATACACACACATTTGCAGAGATAAATTGAGAAATAAGAAGCAAGAGAGAAAGAATGGAAGAATTCTCATTAACCGTATTTCACACTCAAAGAGTGAATAATTTACAATAGATATAGGATACATGAGTAACTAATGAGCCATAGTGGTGGTCTAGAGTGATCTGGACACACACCAACAATTATGGGAATAAACTTCCACCTAGTATAGTCTCTCAGGCAGTTATGGGAGTGAACTGCCACCCAGTCTGAGTTAATTGTTCTATCAATCTTCAGTTAACTGATTGAAACAGAGTGAAGTGAGGAGGAGATCAGGGAATCATGAGTAATGCACTAGTTTGGTGATGATCCCAAGGACAATGCGCATTATCTAGTAATGATCCCAATGTTGCATGGTGATAATCCCAATGTAGCATCTAGACTCCACTCAACTGATCAAACTGAAGTGAAAACTGAAGAGAATATTCTCCTAGAGGAATATTCTCCATAAACTTTAGGATAATGGATAATGACTAATAAACATAGGGAAAACCTTAGGAAAAATAAATCCTAGGTGTGTGTGAAGTACTCCAACACCCCCCCTGAACATCACTATGGTGAAAATAAAGAATGGGTCCC
>ML777444.1:687250-703322 GCA_009831015.1 Picea engelmannii | reverse complement strand
CCCCTCAAATTAAAATGCATAAAAAAAATGAGAAGGAACAAAAAATAGTTGCTAAGCAACCCTGTCCTTCACTCCAAGAAGACCTCACAACTGTGCAAGTTTGTGTCAGTTGAAGATTTTGTTGAAGATGTAGATGTCTGCATGGATCTGATGAAGTAGATGCACCATTGAGATGTCCACACATATCCACTTTCTCTTCTTGTAATGAAGAAGATACAAATAAAGTTTGGATGAAACTTTGAAAACCGTGTGGCCGTTTCCCGAAAAACGCTGAAATTTTGTTGATTTTAAAAAGATCATAACTTCACTTCCCATACTCCGTTTCAGACGATTTCTTTTTTTGAAATTGGATATTTTCCCGAGAGGAATTCAAATATCCAATTTGTTTATTCAAAATTTTCTCTGAAAATATCATAATTGAGTCTGATGTGCGCGGCTCCCTTTTTGTCTCCTGAGATGCATGCATTACGCATGGAAAAGTGTATACATGTGACCCTTGAGATGTATGCCATATATATTCCACATGAAATTCAAAAACAAATCTGAAATGGAGTAGACATCATCTTCAATTAATGGAATACATATTTGTGCAAATACTTTTGTAGAAGACTCTTCATAATAAGAGGCTCGATCTTCTGATGGATTTTCTTCTGGCTCTATATGTTCAACCTCCTGCATGAAATATTCACAATCTTCTTTATTCCCGAATAGAACCTCCAATCTGGTCCATAATTCATTTGGATTTGATTCTTGTGAGTCATCATATACTTGATGGAGAATTTCAAGAGAAATAAACCAGAGGATACATCCTATGGTCATACCTTGTCTATTGAGAAAAACATTTTTCTCATCGGCAGAATCAGGCTCTACTTCCATTGCCATAGTTATTTGGTACAAGCCTTTGCATCTGAGCAGAAGCAAATTTTTTGGCTTCCACTCCAAATAGTTATGAGGCGTGCGAAGTATTTCCGGTGAATAATCCATCTTTTCTATGTTCTTCAATCTTTAGTACCTTCAAAAATAATTTGGTGTAGTTTTTGCTTAGCAGTCTGTTGGCTCTGATACCATGTAAATGTGTTGAACCTGCACATAATAGATCTAGCTAGAAAATACCACACACATTTGTAGAGAGAAATAGAGAAAGAAGAAGCAAGGGAGAAAGAATGGAAGAATTCTCATTAACTGTATTCCACACTCAAAGAGTGAATAATTTATAATAGATATATGATACATGAGTAACTAATGAGCCACAGTGGTTGTCTAGAGTGATCTGGACACACACCAACAATTATGGGAGTAAACTGCCACATAGTCTAGTCTCTCAGGAAGTTACGAGAGTGAACTGCCACCTAGTCTGAGTTAACTAGTATATCAATCTTCAGTTAACTGACTGAAACATAGTGAAGTGAGGAGGAGACCGGGGAATCACAATTAATGCACTAATTTGGTGATGATCCCAAGGACAATGCGCATTATCTAGTGATGATCCCAATGTTGCATGGTGATAATACCAATGTAGCATCTAGACTCCACTCACCTGTCAAACTGAAGAGAATATTCTCCTAGAGGAATATTCTCCATAAACTTTAGGATATTGGATAATGACTAATAAACATAGGGAAAACCTTAGGAAAAATAAATCCTAGGTGTGTGTGAAGTACTCCAACAGTGGCTCAATGTACTATGGAGTCCAATGGTTTTCTTCAGGTATGCCCCAAGTTTGCATACCCATTAAGTTCTCCATAAACATGTTTTGGAAATTGTTGAGCTTCTCCTCCAGCTTCTTATCCAAGGTCTTATTGAACCCACTTATCTCATCCTGAATTTTCTTAATTTGATCGTCCATGCAATCCAACCTGCTTGGGTGTTCATGTTGTCTGGAGAAGTATGAGGGGGTTTATAGGTACCCTTCATGGGTGAGTTTGTTGAGAAAAGTTACTTGCTCCTTGGGACAAGGGAGTGTCAGGTGTTGTAGCTCTCTAATATACGTGGGGGGTCCAATAATATTACTCAACACAATATCTTAAGGCATGGACTGAGGAGGCTCAACTGTGCTCGTAGTCGTACTACTCGATTTCCTAGGTACTAGAGAGTGATCTCCCCGAGTATTGTTCTCGGTGTAATATAGAAACAAGACAGTTGATTGGTTTATCTAATGTTGGTTTCAGGTATACATAGAGGACTTCTTATATACCCAAGGGTGTGTGGAAGTGATATTCCATATATAGGCATTATCTAATGTGGTACTACTCGAAGGAGTACCAACAGGGGTTACAAGAGTCTCCAACAATGTGATTCCACTTGTATTTCCCACATGTATTCTTCCCCTACCACAGTTTTACTGATTGAAGGACAAATCATTATGTTATTTAAAGATGTTGAAACACATCTGTAAAAAAAATAAAAAAAATATGAGCATGTTAATCCCAGAAAAGGCTCTTAAAATCATTAGAAAATAACTTGTGTAAAGTAGGGCTTTAGGCCGAAAATGTAAAATGACCGCAACTTCAGTTATACTTATTTGATTTGCTATTATGACCCCAATTATGAAATGCCACAATTTTTCTGGATCTAAAGGCATTGTTTTGACTAAAATTTGTGCACTCTATCAAAAGATATCTAATCTGCAAAATCCACGATCTTCATTGGAAAAAACCCTAAAAATTGCAGATTTTGAATTTGATGATATCTCCACTTCCCAAACTCCATTTTGGACGAATGTTTTTTTGAAATTGAGTATTTTTTTCAATAGGAATTCAATTATTGGGTTGGATTTTTCAAATTATGCATGAAAAGTTTCAAAAATCAACATGAATGCTTCCATACTTCTTTTTTCGTAAAAATAGAGAGTTATGTTCACTTGCCTCTTCAAGGGGGCAACCTCCAAGAGCAATGCTCTAGGTACAATAATAATTATTAACAAAACAATACATAACCTTCTACTCAATATATATCTATCCATAGAGAATCTTAACTACCTATGGGCCCCTTATAACAAGGGTCGACCAACTAATTTGGGCCTTATTAATAAAAAGGGCCCTTTATTACAACGAGTGTCTATTAACTAACTATTTAATAGGCCTTATTCAAGGAAGGTTGCCTCATACATTAATAAAGTATCTAAGTAAGGGGGTTAGGGTAGGACCCTAACACCCACCAAAACCACCGATGACTCAAGTGGGGATGGCATAAAGATGTCAAGTCTTGGTTAAATCATTGGGGATACAAGAATATGTCATTATGCAAAATATCATTAATATTAAAAATATCATTACATCTAAAATTAAGGAGAATTTGTGGTGCAATAAATAATTAGAGGATAAAAGGAAATTAAGATACTACAAGGAGGTGGTCAACCCTAATCTAAAAGGTCAAAAGTGTCTCTTGGTTTTGACTAACGCAAAGAATAAAATCAACATTGCTAAAATTTGAACCAACTCCCACAATCTCCATAGCGAAACTGGGCTTTGGATAATTCCCAAAACATTGTAGGATGAAAGGATATGTCATATTTATGACACAAAGAGGGTTAAAGATGAAAATCACTTTCTCCTAGAGTTCCCTATATATACTAAAATTAGATCACAATTTCAAAATATCTGTCACAATATTGATATTCCTAACCTCCTAAGTCATCAAAACTATGGCGATCTTGGAACTCTTCTCTTAATGTTTTTCAAGCACAAACATAAAATTCGAAAGAAATCTAAGTAATCTATTAGCTTTCTTAAGGTCTGATAGACCAATTCTAGTCTCAGTGGATGTTAATCATCGTCATCATAAAGACAACAAAAACAATTCTTCCTCACTTTATTGTTGCTCAACAATCCAATTGTTGGATTACTGAGAGGGGGGGTGAATTAGTAATGAACCATTTATACCACTTATTAATCATTTAACCACAACTTATATTCCTTTAACTTATTCAACAATGTTCATCGGTTCATCATTAATATGTTATTGCATCATATAACATTAACATCCATAAGAGCATAATAACCAATAATAGACACATCCACGCAATGCACAGTACACCAGTATTTTATGTGGAAACCCAATGCGGGAGAAAACCACATAATGATTTTCTTATATGCATTTAAGAATTACATTCAAGGAAGCACCAACTTCCAATTCTCTAGCTGCAACTAGAACCATAAGGAGGCTACAACCCCCTTTCCTTGCCACATCCAACTGCCCTTAAATATAAGTGTCAAATAAATGATGAAACCACTGCCACATTGTCACTGTGAGATATACCACTGTAAACTTGTACCAATATGTGACAACAACCTGTACCAATAACTTGTGACCAATCTGTATGCGTAATCAGCCTATAGCAACCAAAACCAATAGGTATGTGACCTATATATGCTACAGCTCACATATGTATGCAACTTGTCTATATTGCGGCCTATGTATGTACGTGGCATGTCTATACTACAACCTGCATACACCTTCCGAAAGCTAAGGTTTTCACCTTTCTAAAGCTTAGACCCTTTGTTGTTTCTATCACATCAATTTGCAACCTGTCCCAACCAACTTGTACTATCAACCATGTACATCAATCACTCACACAATATGTACCATCACAAGTGCATCAACTATGCACATCATAATACCTCATAACCATCACAACAACCAAGGTGTGTTTTTAATAATATATCAATATATCTATGCCACATCATTCATATACCATGTGTCAACAATACTACTAGCAAGTGACTCTAACAATGCACCAAACATGTACCAATCATGTGTCACCAACACTACTAGCAAGTGCCTCTAAACATGTACCAAGAACATCCTTCAATAGATCAGATCTGGTAACATAGATCTCATACAAGAATATCATTCAAACCATGTGTATCTATGTCTTTCTAGTCACATGCCATGCATGTGCATACAATTATAATCATGTGTAATAAACCCTCATATGGACTAGACATCAAACCCTCACTGATTTGCAGCCTCAAACTACACCAACGACTTCACCAACACATCACAACCAAAACCCTCAACCATGTACCAAGAAATACAAGATATGCCTCAACACTCAACCCAGCAAGATGTAACAATAATGAATACCAAATATACCAGTGTTGTATTTATGTATATCTAGCACATACAATAAGCTCCATACAACAACAACCTCTCTAGGGAAAATCCTCAATCTCCCATAACCATATCACATGTAGACAACAATATCCAACTACACATAAGAATATGGCATACCTTTTGAACCTGTAGATAGATATGTCGTACCTGATCACTGTAGACCTTCCTGGGAACTTGCTTTCAGACTCTAAGAACCTCTCACTCTTAGCAAATCAAGCTTTCATAGTTTTTTCCAACTGTATGTGACCTCTTCTTCTTCATCCCAAGTATGTACACACCCTAATCCACTGCAGCCCGCATACACCTCAAAAACTAAGGTTTTTTTCAGTATTTCTTCAATTTCGAAACTTCCGTCTTCAACCCTCCTTTACTACCTCATACTTGTGTAACTTTAGATGTATCAACGAGTACCTGCAATAAACTTTTCACAAATAATAGATATTCAATGTGCTCATCAGGTTCTAATAGGAGACCCTTGCTCTCTTATTTATACTCTCCAAGTAGCTTCTTCAGGGGGTTATCTTCTAACTAACTTTACCCAACTTCCTTCTTTTAGGGCTAACCCACTTCTAACCACTTTGTCCACTTACAACCACTTTATCCACAAATAGTAATATCTCCACTTCTAATTGCAACTAACTTTATTATTTAATTAATTTCTTTTGCAACCACTTTGAGTTATCCATAAATAGTAAACTCACCACTTATTGTTGCAACTACTTTATTATTTAAATAATTTCTCTTTGCAACCACTTTGACTACTTTATTATTTAAATAATTTATCTTTACTCCCAACTGCTTTAAGCAACTAAATTTTCTATAATTAATCAATTCATAACTTTTTTGCCCTTAACTAACTTCTTGTTGCAACCACTTTATTATTTAATTTATTTCTTGGTCAACCACTTTGACTATTCAATATTCTCATCACAACTACTTTACCATAATTACCAAACTCACAACTTTTTATTGCAACTAATTTATTTTTAATTATTTTCTTAATGCCACAACTATACCCATGATTAACTCCTAGTTACCATCAATTTGACTAGTACACTTCTTCTGGAAGCTTCTAGAATAATTGACTTATTTGACCTTCTAGGGATTCTAGATAACTCATGAAGGTTCTCCAACTTCACATGGCCATAACTCTCTAACCGTGAGGAGTTGTATGACATTCCACATATCACCAGAAATGGAATGACATGTACTATCCATCTAGAATAGTCTTACATGCATATTCATTGATCTTCATGCCTTTATACCTCAAACAAACTCGGGTCCCTTACCCATACCTTTGTGCTACCATACCTCACTACCGAACTTCTCCAAGGGTTGACATCAATGACAACCAACGATCCAAACCAATTGTCCATCAACCTAAGCCAATTGTCTGACACCAACAAGAGAGTAAAGTACAATAAGCTACATGCTTAAAAATAATTTATTTAATATAAAGGCAATGCCATTTGTTTAGCTCATTTATAGCACAAAATAATCTTTATAGCACAAAAGATTGTAGTTCCTTGAGAGTAATAAGACAATGAATTTAAATGGTGGTGTTTTTCCTCACTAAGGTTTCTCTACGGTAAATAAATTGTGTTATTTGCTTGTGTTGTTAGAGTTTCCAGGTGTGTTATAATTTCATTTTTGCAACCAATATTTCACGTTGTTGAAGGAAAAGGCTAGTTTTGTATATAGGGAAAAAACATTGGAGTAATAAAATTACTTTCCACAAATTAAGATCTGTTCTCACAAACTTTCTAGAGGCATAGCTTTACAGATCAAAAACTATATCTTGTATTCCAAATTTTAGGCCTTTTGGGTATTATGTGTCAAATGGGCATTCTCAAGTGCATTATTCTTGAATGGATACATAATTAATCTTAGGATTTATACTAACTAAAATGTGTATTCTTGAGCTATATTTATCATGGCATGTCTCTATATTGAAATTTAATTGCACATTAATACTCTTTTCTCAATTATATTTCAACATAAAGACTTGGACCTTGAAGGGTTATTCCAACCCTTCTAGTTGAGCATAGTCGTGTTATGTTACCATCCACTTGATGAGATATAAGGAAGATGAGATAAAACTTGAGTTACAAGGAAGAATTATCTTACTATGATCAATCCTAACAATATCAAAAACTAAAGTGGTTATCTATCATTATCACTAAAATTAAAGTGATCGTTATGTATTTAGTCTTCTTATCAATAATGTATTGTTGTGAGATTTGATCGCTTTGGCAATCACCGATTAGTATTTTATCTTAAGAGGGGGGTAATAATGGCTATCAATACTTTTGGTATTCATGTATCTAATTATCCTTTTCCAATAGTGTACCCATAAACTTAAGAACCTCTATCTATTCGGGCATCACCAATACCCTTACCATTACCACCTATATTGGCATTTCCACTATCTTTAAGGTCACCACATATCGAGGCCTCATCATTTCCCTTAGCACCACTGCCACCAACCCCACCACTCCTACTGATCACAGAGTCTCATGCATTCCCTACCCTCGACATGTCACAATGTCTCAAGCACTCCTATAATATGCAAAAAATTAATGTCATGTCTTCTCGCATTTCCCTAAGAATTTCGTAATGTTGTAATGGGATCTTATTCAATGATCGTGGTGGATCAAACCAAAATCATGTACTAATTAACAAAGAGTAGTAACTACCATGTGTTGGCATCAATTGAAATCAATATCCATACAACATCCCCTGGGTCCATATTGGGAGATGTGATATTCTAACCTGTAATCTAGCTTATCTAGGATCGATAGAAACAAATTCCTTACTAGTCCAACATTCATAAAGTAAGCAACCATGCTAATTAGTTAATTTACACATGATCTTACTCAAAACAAGATAAACATTAATTACAATATAAACTAATATATCTTCACTAAAAATAAATTAATTATACTTACCTATCTCATCAAGTGGCTAAACATTGGGAAATGGGAGGTCATAACCCTTGTGTTAATCCATGCCTACCTATGGATATGGTACATATTTTATCTTGGTCTTGTATCGATAAGATAACATATCAATCATTCCTTAATTAACTCCTTGGCATGGTAAAATGGATATGCCAGACTTGGAATCATCATACCCCATACGTGCATATGTGTAGTTGTCAATAGATAGCTAGGGAAGTAGGTGTATGTAGGTGAAGTGCCTGAAAATATATATATATAAATGATGACACAACTATAACTTGTATGGAAATCCAAGTGCTCGAACATGTACAAAAATATTCCAACTCAAATGCATAGAAGAAACAACTCAAAATATCCATCTTTGACTACAAAGAGTTTGATGATTAATGAGTTGGTCAATGTAATAGAGTAGCCTATAGTATATGCATGTACCTCCTAACGATGAAAAGGATGAATGTTAAGCCAACCACCCACATCAAGAAGTCTTTCATGTCAATGGTTGTAGGATCAACATCCTTATGGATGTATGTCATTTGTGTCTCCATGGGAGTATGATTATGCACATTGGGGAAATTGGTATTATCTTGACCCCTCTTAGATAAGCCAACAATGAAATATATACCATCCTATATTACATTGAACAAGTTGCATGTCATCTATAATGGGGCTCAAGAGTCTCTCCTGTGACTCCAACTCCCGCAACATTAAGAAATTCTCAAGTAGAGGCTAGTTGACATTCAAAGTATGCTAGATTTGTAAATTATTTGATTTTAATTTAGTGATAAATATCATTGATTTAGCCTAGTGCATTGTTCTACAGGGAAAGCATGTATGTTTGATCATGATTTACAAAAGAAAGGGTGCATTGTTGCTTCATCACATTTTAACAAAATATGGAACATCAATGCTCTGACATATTCTTGGAGCATTAATTCTCTCATATTAAATGGACACATTAATTATGATTTTTTATAGTATAAGTGGCCAGTGATTTGTTATAATATATGTATATTGGGTGCAATTCACTTTATTTAGAGCATTACTAAGGTGCATGAGTAACAAGGGGAATAGTTGCAAAGAAGCTAGTCCCTGCCTAGTTTGTATTTTACGTGGAGTGCATTTGCTAGTAATCCATTAACTACTTTTGAAACTGCCATCGAGATATGTGATGGAGATGGGCGACTTCTCTTGGCAGACTACGCCAGTGGAGTACTACAGGTGGAGTGATGGTGAGTGGACTCCTAATTTATATTTCGCGTAATGGAATTCAATGCAATATGGCACACACTTTACGGCCCGCCATATGAGACAACACCATAACTAGAGGAGCTTTCATTTACACTGATGAGATGCCAACAAGAAATTTGAGTAGAGGAATTAAATTTCATATTTTTCACAAAAATAGTAAACATGGTTCATTGGGTTTCAAAAACGAAGTTTAATCTAGCTGAAACAAGAGGTCTGGATCATGCTCACAAGGGTCTAGATATGGCAGTAGCATGGGTAGCTATAGTGGATATGGACTCTCTTACCACTATAGTCATATGATTGGGATTTGAAATTTATCCCATAACAAATCATTCAAACACTAGGATTCATTTTGTTGCAAGAGTGTTACATGTGTAAAGAACTTCGCTTTTGTATTTTATGTCATTTTATGCCAAATTACATGTATTCAACGTGTATTGTCTACTTTTAGAAAAAGTGGAGATATGTGGACTATCTTATCCACCATGAAAATTAACGTTGAAACCAATCACCTAGTTGGAGTTTATCTAAATTTTTCATTTATTTACATAGATGTGTAACTTTCAAACTATACAAAGTACACCATGCATAAAATAAAATTATTTTTAACTCATCTTAAACCTTTTCGAAGTATGTTTTGTGATGGTTAAATTTCAAATTCTTCATATCAAAATTGATTAACAATTCAATATCAAAAGCTAAAACTAAACAATTTTAATGTACCGACTACTTAGAGCACATGGACTAGGTGGTAAGGACGGTAGCGATAACCATGAAAAATTGGCACAATTATGTATAAAAAGAATGAGGGATGGAACTTTGTGTATGGGCACTGACCTGACACGAAGGAGATATAGAAAATGGTGGTAAACCATTGGTGACATATGGAAGTTGTTGGAGATATAAAAAATGGTAAACCACTAGTGACATATGGAATTTGAAGGCATTGCCCAGTGCCCACCAGGGCACCAGTAAGTGTATGTTGTACAACAACATAGTATGTGATTTTTCATGCCTGCATTTTACTTGAGCAACCGAATGTTTCAGTTACCACTGGAGTAAGCGAAGGAGAAGTTCGGTTATGCCCAGAGGAAGATTCAAACCAATGATCACCCTGGATTAACATTTCAAATTATTCCAATGACCATCTAGTAGAGATGGTGGGACGAGTATGTGACTTTCCAGATTGAAAGGTTACTACTGGAGCAGGTGAAGGAGAATTTTAGTTATGCCCGGGGGAAGATTCAAACTGATGATCACCCCGGATTAACATGTCAAGTTATTCCAATGACCATCCAATAGAGGTGGTGGGACGAGTCTGTGACTTCCTAGATTGAAAGGATTCATAGCAACCTGCATTTGAGATGGTGGAGGGACTAAATGAAGAAGAGATCTCTATGAGAGTGAAGATGGAAATATGTTACATGGATTTAATCCTGAATGGGATTTCCTTAGAAGAGAAAGAAGATCTTGATGGGTGCTATAAGAATTTTGTTGAAACCAGATTTATGGGGTGAAAATAGGTGGGAAATGCACAATTATCATGTATGGCCTTACTCGCTCCAGAAAAATCCATACCATGTTTGGGTGTTCCAAAGAGCCTGGAATTGCGTATTGTGCATTGGATCATATTATGGGTGATCAAGTAAATGAAGATGGGGTTTTCAAGCAGAAATTGAAGGTCAAGGTTTTTGTTTTATACATCTATAATGAATATATTTTTTATTTGCTTGCTACTAGCAATATGCCCAACATTCGTTGGTTCAAGAATGGTTGATGCAGGGTTAGAACACTAACCCCCACCTCCCTTTTGAACCTCAAGATCACAATTTTCTATGAATGTATATATGTGATGACATATATATGAAAATCTATATATATGATAATTCCTCAATCCTTTCCTCCTCAACCAATATCAGACAATATGTATGAAAAAATTGAATTCTAGTTGTTATGGAAAAACTGAAACCAATGCTCATAAATTATATTAAGAGTTAGAAACACAACATCTAATAGTAAATTTGGACAATCAGAGAATGAGTATGGGTATAAGCTATTGTTTCTATGTTTAAAGATAATCCCATGACAACGAAGGGAAGACATGTCACTGAGGGAATAAAATTCTGGTGGGGAATAACAACCACCTTGCTCTACCAACCAGCCAACCCAACCCATGTTGATAAGCATTCTACTGTAATTTGCAGTACCAATTATTTATTATTTTCAAATCATCCATGGATATTTGTCTTCCATTAAATCAAAATATATATCTTCTGCATGATTTGTATTAGATAATTGATATAATCTCTCTTTATGTGCTACACCACCTTGTTATTTTTCTCTTGATGTATTCTAATTAGCTTCCATTTGACTATAGATAAAGTTGGAAGTAATGGGAAAGAAGGTCAAGAATGCAACTTCCATCTCTGGAAATGAAGATGGAAATATTACCAAGGAGATTGTCCAAGTAGAAAATAGGAGAGTTGTCAAAACTACTCTCTGCAATGATAGAAGTTCTCACAACCATTGTCTAGTGGGTATTCTTTGCCAGGATATGTGACTACTTTGGCCATAAACTATATTGATATATGTAAATTTTCACTTGCAGATAATAATGGATGTTCTTGCAATAGGGGGGAGACTGATGCTTGTGAATATGGTTGGTTCAGGAAGCATAGATCAAGCTGGCTCTGTGCGACTTGAGGAAAAAATGCAGGTACAACTTCTTGCCTTTAATATTTGGGTTGAATGGTAAAAACACAGAGCTTCTTCTTGATTCTTTAGGATTTCCCTGATACTGATACAACAACAATAACACCAATAGAATTCAGTGAGAATTGAGAACAATTTCTTAATAGAATCCAACTTCACCATGGCCCGAATTAGACAGTGAGGATTACTGGATAAATATGTTGTTTATTGCTTATGTATCTCGCCCTTCAGGTAATCTTTTGTATTTCATAGAATGACATAAAATGGAATTAAATCAGGTTCTTATGCAAGTTAAGTTTTGCATAAAACGTAAGTTAAGTTTTGCATACAACGTAAGTTAAGTTTTGCAAGCGGTGGAGCATGAAGCAGTGGCTACATGTAGCTTTCCAAGTGGACTGCCCTGGCTTTTAAGGCGGTTTTCAAGGCAGTGACGAGTAGACACACACCTTTTGGCTTTAGAAGTGGTGATGAGCAAATGAGATGGTGAGGAGTAGATATCTAGAGCATCGACTGAATTGATCAATGTAGTGACAAACTCGACTGCAGTGCAATGACATGCATATCATTTCAACTGTCAAATTAAAGAATGATATAATTTAGTTTTATTGATTTTTTAAATCAATTTTAAAGTTTGACAAATAAGGAAATAATATTTCCCTCTAACAAGATTATTTAGTCCCATCAATATGTTGTGAACCAATAAAAAAAGTAAGAATATAATTTTTCATAATTCATAAAAATATTTTTTTTAACCAATAAAAAAAGTAAGAATATAATTTTTCATAATTCATAAAAATATTTTTTTTATCTGAAAATAAAAAAATTAATAAATAATATTGAAAAACTTCGTGAAAAATCTACAAATTAATAGGAAATTGTGTAAAAAACATACCAACTAATAGTCAGTCAACTATAGTTGACTTCAAGGTGAAAGCTATAGTCCTTAACAGAAGGCAGGGACTAATAAACGAGTGCACCATTTCCTCTTTGGCATAAACCATAATCTGGCCTTCTCACTATTGTGACGCTACACTTACATAAATATGCACCATTGGCGTGGAGACAAGTTTTAATGCCATTGCTTCATTAATGGTGCATTTTGACATCCCATGTGTACCTACACTAAGAAAGACAAAAAAAGTTTTTTCATTAAGAGTATAATGCATTAAAGACCACTAGTGCATATTGATAGTGTCTTGATTAACTAATAACACACATTATAATTAATGCATTGAATAGAACATGCATGCACTAGAGGTGCAGTGAGCCAACAAAAAATCTTAGAGCATCACACATGTTTGGAATTTATTTATTTTTAAAAGGAAATTTCTATGGATAAATGGGGAATCATGCACTAGAGGTGCAGTGAGCCAACAAAAAATCTTAGAGCATCACACATGTTTGGAATTTATTTATTTTTAAAAGGAAATTTCTATGGATAAATGGGGAATAATTAAAGTAAAAATCTTTTAAAAGGAAATTTTTATGGATAAAATAGGGAATAATTAAAGTAAAAAGCTTAAAAAGGACAACTAAGAGTTATATATTATGGTGCTTAGTCTTGAGGATCCATAACATCAAATGTAGAAGAAAATGAATATTATTATTTATTTATTTTAATTTTAGAACCCCACTCTACTGGATAATGAGTAACAATGATGGATGGATAGTAAATCAAAGGTAAAGTAATATGGTAGACTCAATGTGTGAAGGCACACTAATGCTACAAATAAAAAAATGGTGCAATAAGATTGAAAAGTGAAATTCTATTTTAAATTTGTATACACATCATGATAAAATGATCCACTTGATGCACCGAGGCGCTTAAATAATTGAAACAATGATGCACCTTGGTGCTTTAGGTGCACAAATAAGTTTCCTTAATTCTAATGAATTCAATACTCTTTGATGCACCATTAACGATGTGTTGATAAATCAATGATAGGTTGTTAAGAGTGACACCTTATTAGTCCTTGCCCTAAAGGCAACATGGACTATTGTAAATGATTTTCAATATTATGTATGTGAAACAGGGTTGCTAACCCAAAGTTTTACGCCCACATTTCAATAAGCACTTTTTTTTACCTATCAAATACTTCCAACACTATTTTTTAACCAATCACAAGATTTGAGGTCTTATTTGGCCTCATTTCGAGGCAAAGGGCAATTAAACTTAGGAAAATAAGTATTTATCTGTGTTGTATTGCAACAACGTGAACTAATGCTAGACTTCAAGTCAAGCATTAATCCTAAACATTAAATGTTTGATAATGTTTGATCTTTCAAGATGTATATTAAAATTCATCGTTCAAAGTGGCAATGCCTTCCAGACGTTTTTGCATGTGCTTTGTTGGCCTTTGTTTCTTTTGCAAGACACTCCTCTTGCCATGACCCATCTCTCTGCTGCCTCTGGCCACGACTTGCCTCTCTACTGCCTCTGCTATAAATTTCCTTGGCCACTCCTTTTTCACTTATTTCCTTTGTTGCACTTGTGCCCAAATGACTATTGCACCATCATCAATCCATAATGGAGCAAACTCGCCCCATTTCACTCTGGCATAATCAGGATAACCTATCCCCTTTCTCTCTGTCATAATCAGGATAACCTATCCCCTTTCTCTCTGGCATAATCCCCCTTTCTCTCTAGCATAATCAAGATAGTCCTTCCCCGATTATAGTAAGGGAATCAATGGCCACATCTCTGAATAGATGAATAGAGCTTGTGAAACAAACTCTCCTACAACTGAAGATACGAGGCACCTGCTACATGTTATGCTATCAACCTCTGATAAATGATCACTCCAATCCCCTAATATCGTTATGGAAGAAGAATGAGATGAGAAATATTTGGCCAGCCAACCTTTTAGCAAGCTCTGTAAAATGATTAAGATGATTGTTTCTAAGGAAGGTGAGCCATTAAATGTTCAATAAATAAGACCATTAAATGTTCAATAAAGAAAACATAGAGTTGGAAAGCTTCAAGCTTCTTTTTTCCGTGCACACAACAAAAAATTAGGTGAGTAAACCTTTTTTTTTTTTAAGTTTTTAGAGAGCAACAATGTGTAGGTTATTCTTCCCAAATATGTTCCTATGTTCTTACATATTCTAGATTCATTCTAAATATTTTCAGAATCATTGGATCAACATAAACAGGCTAAACAAAATCAACATAAATAGGCTGATCCATTCGTTGGGTGATCCTTGACTCTCATGTTCGAGTGTTTGTTGGTTGTTTAGACCGGTGAGTATACTAAACAAAACAAGGCTGCGATATCAACTCGCTCTTCATCTACTCTATTTCTTCTTGTACTAAGTTTGTATTTCATGTGGTGTCTAACATTCAATTGTTTTTATCTTTTTGCAGTGCATTTTGAAAGGAGAGATCCAATATTTGTCTTTTCATTATTCAAAGACCAAGGAAAAACAAAGATAATGTCGGGTTCTTTTAGAGTTTGGGGGGTGGTCTCGGTGATGAATATAATTCATAGGATACCAAAGATAGAAATAGGGTTGTTAGGGCCATAACTTGGTACATTGAGAAATCTATTGGTCACTGGGTAAGAATGAACAACCTAGAAGTGAAAAGACTTGATTTTTTATCATTAAAATGAAAATATTTAGTTGGCCATGATTAACAACCCTAAATATTGAGAGCCAATGAGTATACTCTCTATCTAGTTCACAATTAAGAATAGGAATAATCACATTCAATATTGAGAGCCAATGAGTAAAATCTCTATCTGGCTCACAATTAAGAATATCAATAATCACAATCAATGTCCAAAGAGGAAAAAAGGTCATGATCTAATCTGTCACTAGTGTTGTAATAAAGACACAAAACCACAAAAAAATTATGAGAAAAAACACGACCAAATTAATAGCAAAATATTTATTTGGGTTATCATAAGTTCAATAAAAACAACACTAAGTAATAATTAATGGGGCATTGAAGAGATACGATCAACCTTAATTCATAAATGTCAATGGGGAAGTTGGGTCACCTCAATGCCTAAATTTGATGAAAAGCATGAAGAAAA
>ML777444.1:666978-684268 GCA_009831015.1 Picea engelmannii | reverse complement strand
GTCCCTTCCAACTTCAATCAGATGCCCGTTGCCAGGTGCCCATGAGAGCCAATGATGAATGATAGGCAGGGTTGTTAAAAGATGTTTCCAGGTCTGAGAGCCTACTGTTGGTCTCTCAGAGGCAGTTCTGAGCCAGAAAAGGATCGGTAACTGGGGGAAATATTTTGCCTTTATAACCTTGCTCCAAATGCCAATCTTCATAAGAATGCGCCAGAGAGTGTTTGCCAAGAGCGCCCGGTTGAAGAAGGGCAGGTTCCTGAGGCCCCATCCGCCCATCTTTTTCGGTTTTGAAATAGTCTCCCAGTTGCAGAGATGATAACCATTTGTCTTGCTGCCGGTCCAAAGAAAGGAGAAAATAAGTTGTCGAATAGATCTATGTATTGTTGCCGGGATTTTTGTGAGCACCATCCAATACACTGGAAGACTTTCTAGCACAACTTTTATGAGAATGTATCGCCCTCCCATGGTAAGTAACTTATTACACCAGTGATGAATTTTCCTGTCAAATTTGTCTAGGAGCCAAAGCCAATCTTTGTTTGTATATCTGGAGGATTTGATGAAAAATCCAAGGTAAGTGAAACCCTCCTGCAGGTCTGCAACATTAATACCATACAAATCTTTCAAATTAGATAAGAAAGGTTCCTGTGCATTCAAAGCAAGGAAGAGATATTTTTGTAAATTTATCACCAGTCCAGATGTTGTGCAGAAAGTGCTAATGATGGAATGAATAAGGGACCATTCGGAAAAATTGGCCTCTGTCAAAATTAGCACGTCATCAACAAAGAGAATGTGCAGTATGTGTGACAGCCCCGAGAAATTTACACCAGAAAGTTTGCCCTCTGCTTGACTAAATTTGAGCAGAATACTGAGTCCTTCAAGAACCAAGATAAAAAGTAGTGGTGAAAGAGGGCATCCTTGACGGAGCCCTCTCTCGCAACGAAAAGAACGGGTGGGTTCCCCGTTGATCAGAACAACCATGGAAGCCGAAGTAATGCAGCTTAAAATCCAGTTAGTAGTAGCTCGCCCAAAACCGCTCTGCAGAAGAATTAGGTGCAAAAATTTCCAATTAACACAGTCAAAAGCTTGCTTAAGGTCCAGCTTGAGAAGAAAGGCAGATTGTTTTCTGGTTTTTAAGGTGTGGATGCATTCCTGTGCTACACCAACTACATCTAAAATCTGTCTACCTTTCAGGAAGCCTAGTTGCTCCTCCGATAGTGCTTTGGAGAGTATGGGACGAATTCAATTGGCGATTATCTTAGAAATAAGTTTATAACATAGGTTGCACAGTGAGATGGGGCGATAGTCTTTGAAATGTTTTGGTAGATTGGTTTTGGGGATCAAGACAATGTAGGTGTTATTTAGCTGTGGATTGATCACTCCCCTCAAGCGAGCATCCTCCACGACATCCAGCAGATCCTGACCCATAATGTCGAAGAAGTGAAGGTATAGTTCGACCGACCATCCATCGGGTCCCGGGCTCTTTTCTTTCTTGAAACCCTTGAGAACAGTCAATAATTCCTCCTTTGTACAGGGGGATTCCAGTGCTAGTGCCTCCTCTGCTGTCACCATGTTCGGAAAACGGCTGGCTAACTCCACCTGTGCGCCTAAGCTTGGAGCATTGGAAACCTGAAATAAAGCTTTGAAATGATGAACAACAACCACTTTAATAGCTTCCTGGTCATGATGTTTGGTGCCGTCCTCATCTTCAATATCCCACAACTGATTCTTTGATCTACGAGCGCTGGCAAATTTATGGAAGAACCGAGTGTTTTTGTCCCCACCCTCGAGCCAGAGCATCCTGCTCTTGAGACGCCACCTCTCCTCATCTTCACGCAAGAAGGTAGATCGGGCCGCCTCCAGCTCACGGATTCTACAATTGATGTTCGAAAAAGCAAAATTTTGTAACTGTAAACGGAGAAGAGAAGCCAGCTCCTCGTCAATCCGATTAATGACAGCTTGCTCCTCCTCACGTTTTTTGTTCTTAAGCCAAATAGAGGTAAGCTGCTTTAAGGTGGCTAATTTCCTAGCCAAATTAGTTTGTGGATCACCAGACACCAACACAGAACAATTCATCCACGTTGATCTGACCAATCTGTCAAACGAAATCTCCTTTAACCAGGGAAGACTTTAGTTCAAAGCTGTAGCCTGTTAGAAGAATCCCTCCAGGGCTGAGCATCGGATGAAGATCAAAAAGGGAAGGGTCCCAAGCGGCCATAAGTCCTCCCGAGGTGCCCACCGAGCTTGCCACACAGTTCAACCAGGTAGGCCTGAGTCTATGAATGAAGTCCCTGGCGGCAGATGCTTATTTCCACATGCATGAATAAAACTTGTCTTTATTCATTTATGCGTATATTTTACTATACAAAATCATGCGAGTATAGAACTTTATAAATTGATTCGTAATAAAACATTTGCAAAGATTCACTCTCTTATAATCCCTCTTATAGCATACATGGGAATGGATCAAATTTATTAGAATTTTGATAAAGGATGATGTTCATGGCAACATGTTTAAGCTTTGTTGCCTGCATAAATTGGAATGTATCATATTTATTGGCATTTTGTTAAAGTTGGTCAATGTTCATAGTAACATTTTTCAACAATATTAGAATATAATCAATATTCTTAAAAACGTTCCCATTTAAATAAATATTTGCATTATTATTAATTTATAGGCCAACTTTTCATATATCGAAACACTGTTCATATATCCAAACACCTTACATGTTTATCATGTCTAATGTATGAACTCGAAAAATCAAATAAGATCTTAACTCTTGAAAACCAAATAGGATTTTAAGTCTTTAAAATCAATGTGATTTATTTCAAGTCAATGGACAATCAATAATACTAGTGCACTAAAAGCAAGGACTTGTTGCCCAATAGCTCGTCTTGTTTTTAAAACAACATAATGCATTGTACAATAATAAGCACACAATGATGAAAATTGTGGATACTAGAATCCATGCATATTAAGATATGTAGAGTATCAAATATATTGCATTATTTGAATTTGTGTTCATCGTATATTAGAACATGAGGTCGGTTTTGAACACAAGCATCCCTTACCAATGCACCCTCTTCTTGCGTGTATTGGTGCTCTTATAATATTTAGGAATGTAGAGGGAAACACTTGTTTTTAAAATTACAATGTCTCACATAGTATGACACGATTATGTATGTATGTCATTGAATGCAAACTATGTACATTGAAACTGGTGCACTTTAAATATGTGGAGCACTATTTACATCGCATCTTACAAAATTCTATGCACCATTTGACATTTTTTGAAAACAAACATCCCTTAATGGTATGTTTTATGCCATTTAGCTCATCATTGTTTGTAAAATGACTTTTTGGGACATTGACAATCAAGTATACCTCGGTCATGGAGCATCGACATGTTACTCTATTAAGTACAATAATGTGTTGGTGTTAAATTGGTGCACTAATAACCAATTTTTGCAAAAACCTTAGGCTTTTGCCTTTTCAAAAACCTATATAAATGAGGAACTTTAAAAGTCACCTCCATTAAAATTTCAAAAACCTCTATAAATGAGGAATTTTAAAAGTCACCTTCATTAAAAAAATATACTAAAATTAAGTTTCCTAGTAGAGTGCAAGGAGTAGACACAGTTGTAACAATCTCGAAGAAGACAATATGCCAATTTAGATTTTCCAAAAAGGACAAAAGTTCGACAAAGTTGAGTGGTATAGGGAGAAGTGGAGAGGGAATTTATCTCACCTATTACAAAAATAAATCTATTGTGGGGACCAAAATCCCCCAAATAGAAGAGATATTATCTGTAATGATCTTTGTAAATTATCGTTTTTTACCTTTTTATTTATTTTTATTTTTCCTTTGGAATAATTCCTGGGGAAACCCACCAGGCACTTCTCCTCATTTCAAGGATGGTACCCAAGGTAAACCAGATTTTGTAGAAAGTCGAGGCTTTTTCAATAGCATGGTCATTTAAGAGCTCAACATGTCACTTACAGAAATTGAACATGGGTGGGGGAAAAACACCCCTCAGCACAAACCACTCAAGCTAAACCCAATTGACAACCTTTTTATTGTTATTTGTGTATATAATCATGTTATATTGAATTACAAAAATGTAAAAACTCTTCCTATATCATAAGAGAACAAACAAATTCAAAATCTCTATAATAGAAATATTCCATACAAATCCATAAAATCTCTACTTGTTGACTTTCTTTATATTACATAGGCATACCTAGAGTACCACCTTATGCATTGATTACATAATTGAATACAAAAATCAAATATTCAACCTAAATTAGATAGATTGAATCTCATTGATCAAAGTGCGAAAAAGCGGAATGAGACCCTAGTAATGCCTTGTTTATTTCTATTGTTCATTCTATAAGACCTTTTTGGCCCCCCTTCCTCTCATGGGAGGGTCTGAGAGAGAGGGAATGTTTGGATTTTCCTATTCATTTATACTCATTTTGTTTATGCTAAAGCATCTACAAAGTCCATCTGATTTTTTACAGTATTATGCCCAATATCTATATTTGAGTTCCATTCTTTAATTGAGCTCCCAACATTGGTGAATCATGATTTCTAATCGAAGTTCTCGATAGCTTGATTTCTTCTTGTTCTTCATTCCCATGGATAGGCCTTGTTTTGTTTCTAGTGAGAGATCCTTGTGGTGATGATTGTTGAGGGAAGGTCCTGTAGATAAACATAATCTCATGTGATGGCCTCAACGATGACATTTCTTGAAGGACTACATCACTTGAATTTGGAAGGGGAGGGATTGCAATTTTTCCAAAGGGTCTAGAGATAGTGGATCCCTCTTCTTTCTCTAATGCATATTTTTTCTCTTGGGATGGGTTTTGAGATTATTCCCTTTCCATAATTTCTCCCTCTTTTGGTAATTAACAAAGGGTTCCTTGGATAGGATTTCAAATTCCTTTGAGGTGATAGCTGGACCATGACTATGCACATTTTGTTGATTGACTTGTTTTGAACGATTTTGGTGTGTGTTTTTATTATGATGACCCTTCTTATGTTGTTTTGGTTTCTTCCCTTGCCACCAACTTGTGGGTACCATTTTCTCCTCTTGATGACTTCGTTTAGATTGATGTTGTTGGTTTGTATTGCAATCTTTCACAAAGTGTCCATGTTCATGGCACTCATTTCATTTAAATGGCAACTCCCTGCAATCTAAAGCTTGAGTACAAGAACAATCATCCAAGTTTATTTAAATCTCTTTTGGGATCCCTTTCTCCAAATCCATTATCACACAATGCGGGTGAAGGCATGGCCTCACTTGATATTAGAGCAATAAACATATCCCCCAAAGGTATTTCCAATGGTAGCTATGGTTGGGCCATCCCAAAACATCAAGGGGAGGTGGGGTTGTCTCACCCACAAGGGAGGTACATTTGGGACATTTTCCTTTGTATTTAAATCTAAGGTCCATCATGTTACATGCATGACCCTTAGACCCATGACATATGGTACACTATGAAAGATCAATTTTCTACATTTTTTAGTTCAAATAAAAAAGCATAAAATCCATGCTCACATGAAAAACATTACAAGTGTTACACGTCTTATATACATTAGTTCAATATTTGACTGTAAAATGCACTTCACTTCTCTTGGTGCAATACAAAATTTATTTAAACTCTCTCTGATCCCTCCAAATACTTAATAAATCTAAAGTTAATATAGTTCTATGCTTGTATGAACATCGTATGGATTTGGATATGAGGCAGGGATTAGATATGGCCTTCTGAAAGTGATTCAAAGGTTTTTTGGATGGATTGATGGATGAAGATGAGAACCTAGTGGACTATTCCTCATATCCCTTGGAAGGTACACAGACTTTTGCCACACAAGAGGAACTAGTTTTCTATTGGAAGATCAATATGGTTGATTTGAGCTCGGATCTAGTATATTCCTTATCTAGCATTGCAAAAACCAAAGCCACACATCAATTTGGGAATTCAACATTTGAGGCTATCCCTCAAAAGGCTTCTCTTGGTGGTGTTGGATTTGGAAGCTTCCCATATGGACTTTATTTAGATCCAAACAAATCCCCTATAGTTCAGATCACAATGGTCAAGGGAAATTACCAATAGATGCTAGCTCAGTCACTGATTGAAAATTGAGGTATTGACATGCCTAACTCTCAACCTAAGGGAGTTATTGTCAATGTGGAATAGAGACAAGAGGCAAGTTGTTTATTAAACATAGGTGAGGTCACAACACAAGCCAACCTTTTTCACACATTTGCGTGAATGTAACCTCTACTAACCAAACTAAATTTCATGGAATAGTGGATGTCTAGATTTTTAGAACACGGTGTTAGAGGAATTGATCTGATTATCCCTAATTCACAAGTAGGAGAGGTCAATGCTGATAGTAGAAGTGGTCTAGTAGGAATTAACACCGGTATGGAGGGAAAGTCAAGGTCAAAGGGAAAAGTGATTGGACTAGGAATAAACTCCTCAAAGCTTCACACAACAAAAAATGAACAAATGTATTAAGATTGTAGTGACACGACCAGATCTGGTTTGGGGGGAGGATATAGTTTTGGAAAAAGTACTAGAAATGGAGAGAGAAAATATTATAGGGAAATTCTTTGGTAAATCGAGCTCAGAGAAATATGTGGGACAGTGGGTTGAGGAGAACTAGACACTAGTGTTAGATTATACCCCATTTCAATCATTTCCTAGTTATATGGTGGTTAGCCTTCGTGTTCATAATGTTGGAGGACTTGCACATCAAAACAGAAAAAAAAAAATGGTATTGGGTTTTGATGATACTATCGTTAACAAATGGTCTACACTTTTTGATCTCGCAAGGGAATCCAATGTAAAACAACCTAGATAGGTAAAATTATAGGCCTTGATTTTGAATGTGGTTAGAAAAAACACTAACAATAATAGACAATTGGTTGGGTTCTTTTGTTGGTTTTGTGGTTGATTTCAAAAGCAATAAATCCACAATAATGATGAATATTTTAATGGAAGTAGACCTCATGGAAGGGCTTCCTAATTCGACATCCATTAAGACTGGTAAATGGAGTTATACATAGATGTTATACTATAATTGAGTTCTATTTCATTATGCTATATGCCACCTTTATGGTCATGTTGCTAAGGATTGTTCCATAAAAAAAATTGAAATTTGAATGGAGGAAAAAGAAAGTCGAACCATCAAGGTTGATGGAGGAGAAAAACGAGATAAAAAGGGGAATACACGTATTCATGTTTCTTCTAATCAAGGAAGGAAGGACATACCATAGATAGGCATAGAGGAACCAACCAGTCAACTTCCTAACCCTGATCATGGTTAAAACCAACTGAAGGCATCAAAGAGGAGAGACAAATGTTAAATGAGGTACCAATTGACTTCTTATGGCTACCATTATCTACAAAGAAGAATATGAAGCTAGAAATAATGATAGGTGATATTGGACCCAATCAAGTTACATAAAACACATGTAAGCTTAAAATTTATCTTTCTCCTCGTATTCACTTAGAATTGCATAGTATTAGTATTGCCTAAGTGGACCAAGGTTTGTACTTTGGAGAAGTTAGTGACTGTCATTGTTGGAGTTACTTCACACACACCTAGGATTTATTTTTTCTAAGGTTTTTATTTGTTTATTAGTCATAATTAGTCATTATCCAGTTTCCTATATTTTAGGAGAGAATATTCCACCTAGAGAATATTCTCTTTCAGTTCACACTTTAGTTTGACTAGTTGAGTTGAGTTTAGATATTGCATTGGGATCATCACCATGCTAATTCGAAATTGCCTTGGTATCATCACTAGAGTGACGCATTAGCCTTGATTCAATCAGTTAACTCCTCACTACTCTTTGTTCAGTCAGTTAACTGAAGACTAGTTGACTAGTTAACTCAACTAGGTGGCAGTTCACTCCCGTAACTGCCTTAGAGACTAGAATAGGCGACAGTTCACTCCCGTAACTGTTGGTGTGTGTCTGGATCACTCTAGACCACCACTATGGCGACTTGGTTCACCTCAAGTCGAACTCATTGAGTTATACCGAGTATATCATGTGTAAATTATTCATTATTCATAACGGTTAATGAGAATTCTTTCCATTCTTTCTCTCTTTCTTCTTCCTTCTCCAATTCTATTTGCAAATGTGTGTATTATTGTTTAGCTAGATCTATTTTGTGCAGGTTCAACACATTTACATGGTATCAAAGCCAATGGATTGCTAAGCAAAAGCTACACCAAAATTTTTTGCAGGTACAAAAGATTGAAGACAACGGAAAGATGGAATTCCAAAAAGAATTCATTCTTACACCTTACAACTATTTTGCATGGAAGGAGAAAATAGCCATACATATTTGATCCAGAGGGTTGTATAGTTTAACCATGAATACAGATACAGAGCCGAAATCAGCCATAGAAAAATCCAAGTACTTAAATCGCATGGATGAGGCACTCGGAACAATTTGCAGTCTTATTTCTCTCGATCTCCTTTTTCATATATCTTCCTGTAAGACTCCCAATGAAGCTTGGACCATATTGGAAGGGCTATTTGGAAAACATGATGAGATGAGGGGACACATGCTGGAGGTGGATCTGCTCACATTGGATCCAAAAAGCTTCGAGAATATCCAAGATTTCTTTACAAAATTCAAGGATTTACTGTCGCAATTCAAAGCTTGCGGGGTTGATAAATCGAAGGAGGAGAAACAAATGGTTCTCACCATTCTCTCCAATCTTGGTCATGAATTCTCTATATTCGTATCTACATTCCATACTGTCAGATTCGCCTCTGGAGCCACCTGGAAGATGCCTTCTCTTGAGGACTTTATCGAATCCCTGACACAAGAGCAAACCAAGCTCATCAACATGGGCGCAATCAAAGGCCCAAGGGAGCATGCACTCGCTGTGCATGATGGCAGCCACAAATATCAGAAATCTAAAGATAAATATAAGTGGAAAGCTCATGCACATACGAAGAAGGAAGGGTACACAAAACCCTTCATCGATGCCTCCGGATCCAAAGGAGAAAAGGGAAGAAAAGGAGAGAAATGCACATATTGTCACAAAGGATTCCATTTGGAATTCGCATGCATGCAAAAGCAAATAGATCTGATGTCTCAAATACTTCAGCAAAACAAACTTGGAGATCGCATCCCCGAGGGTGCAAAGAAGAAGAAGCCAGAAGATCTGAATTCCAAGAAAGGCAAATCTAGCCATGCCTTGATTGCCATCAACTCCTCTCTCGATGCTTGGATCGTAGATTCAAGAGAATTACATCACATGGTTGCCTCAGAAGCAGTCTATTCTTCATTGGATGCATGCAAAGGTCCTCCTATTCTGATGGGGGACAACTCTTCTGTTGAATTCACCGATAAAGGAAGGATTGAACTCACCAATGAAAGCTTCGAGAACATGTTGCATGTTCCCAAGCTTTCTGTCAACCTTCTCTCTGTGTATCAGATGACAAATTCTGGCACCGGAAAGAAATTCATCTTCACACCAAATTCCATGGACATCTACGACATGCAAACCAACTCCAAGGTTGCTACCAGTGAGGTAAATCATCAGTCTAGATTATATACATTTTATGAATTCATTGAACCTGATTCTGCTTTACTGCTTACTCATGTTGATGAAAGTAGTAGGATATGGCACAAAAGGTTTGGACATTTAAATTTCAGATATATGCAACAACTTAGCAAGCACAAATTAGTTGATGGTTTACTAGACATCCATTTCTCCAAGGGAGTATGTGAGGGATGTGTTCTTGGAAAACACCCTCAAGAGAAATTCGACAAGGGAAAGTCTCAGCGAGCTTCCGCACCTTTAGATCTGATCCACAGTGACCTCATGGGTCCTTTTCCACATCCATAGATCAACAAAGAGAGGTTTATTCTCATTTTTGTTGATGATTTCTCATGTTTTACTTGGATCTACTTTCTCAGGCAAAAATCTGAGGTCTTTCAACACCTCAAAGATTTCAAAGCTTTGGTTGAGACACAGTCTGGAAAGAAGATCAAAGTCCTCTGAATTGATAACGGGGGAGAGTATGTGAATCATGAGATCCACAATATTTTCCATGAAGCAGGGATTCAATTGCAGCATACAGTTCCCTACACTCCGCAGCAAAATGGAGTTGTTGAGCAGAAAAAACGATCTCTAAAGGAGATGGCATCTTGCATGTTGCATGCAAAGTCACTACCACAGAGACTATGGGCCAAAGCACTTAACTGTGCAACATACATCCAAAACAGATCTCCCCATAGATCTATCAAGGATAAGACCCCCTACGAGGCTTGGAGCGGCCTCAAACCAGAAGCGACCCACTTTCGCATTTTTGGTTCTCGTGCATGGGCTTAGATTCCCTCTGAAAAGAAGAAGGCACTTGATCCACAAAGCATTGAGTGCATTTTTGTTGGATACCCTGATGGTGTGAAGGGATATCGACTTATTGATCTTTCCTCGGACCGGCTCATCATTGAGCGTAGTGTCCAATTCGAGGAAAGTGTCTCGCATGTACCTCAGCAATGGCATGCAGACACCTTTACTCTTCCACCTGTCCAAGATGATGAGCATGCACATGCCGACTCTTATTCAGATGAGAGTTCTGATATAGAGGACTCAGATGATTCAGATTCAGATTCAGAGTCAGTACAGTCGGATGCAGAGTCAGAGCATCCAGATGCAGTTGCAGAACCAGAGCAGAGGCCCAAGTGGGCACAGACTACTCTTCAGAATGCAGGGGATCTCGTCGGTGATCCAACCGATACTAGGAGGACTCGATCTGATTTCGAGGAGCCTCCTGTTGCACTCACTGCCACTGAACCGTTGCCCTCTAGGCATATTTTCTTGGTTCAATCTTCAGATCCACAGTCTTATGGCAAGGATGATGGAAATCCCTTTTGGGAATCCGCCATGTAGGAGGAGTACAACTCCCTCCTCGAGAACGAGACTTGGGATCTGGTTCCCCTTCCTTTTGGGAGGAAACTTGTCAGATGCATATGGGTCTACAAGACCAAGAGCACAACGAATGGACAGATCATCAGATACAAATCCAGGCTTGTCACCAAAGGCTTTCAACAGGTTCATGGTATTGACCATGATGAGACCTTTGCTCTAGTAGTGAAGATGGATTCCATTCGATTGGCCCTTTCCATTGCGGCAGCCAAGGGATGGGAAGTCCATCAGATGGATGTGTAGTATGCATTTCTTCACGGTGATCTCTCTGAGGATATCTACATGGAGGAGCCCCAGGGATTTATGCAGGACTCATCTTTGGTCTGTCGAATGAAGAAGTCACTTTATGGCCTCAAGTAGGCTCCGAGGGCCTGGTATGCCAAGATGGACTCCTACCTGTTGTCACAAAACTTTGTGCATTGTAAATCAAACCCGAATGTATACATGCTCAGGATGACTGATTCACTTCTACTTTTAGTTATGTATGTCGATGATTTTTTGATCACCGGTTGCTCGACTTCAGCGATTGCTGCAGTCAAGAGGATTCCTCATGACAGATTTTTGATGATGAAAATGGGTCCACTACACTTCTTCCTTGGACTTGAGATCAGTCAGGATGCATCAGGCATAAAACTCTCTCAAGACAAGTATGCACGAGATCTCCTTGAGAGATTTCACATGACAAACTGCAAGTCTGCTCCGACTCCTTTCCTATCAGGAGTCAAACTTGAGGATGGCGGGGAGACTCCACTGGTTGACAACACATTGTACATACAAATAGTGGGGAGCTTGTTGTATCTCACACACTCTAGACCAGACCTCTCATATGCAGTTGGCGCAGTTTCCAGGTTCATGTAGGAGCCGCATGAGCTACATTGGAAAGCTGCAAAGCGTATCCTTCGATACGTACAGGGCACCATCACCTTTGGGATTCATTATGAAACAGCCTCTACATTATATCTCATTGGGTTTACTGATTCTGACTGGGCTGGCGATAACATTGATCACAAGTCCACATCTGGTTACTCACTCAGTCTTGGTTTTGGGCCTATCTGTTGGTCGAGCAAGAAGCAAGATGCCATTGCTCTATCTTCATCCAAGGAAGAGTACAGAGGGGTAGTTAACATAACCATTCAAGCTATGTGGCTACAACATTTTCTCACTGAGTTGGGCATTCAGTTTCATCGGTCGATCGTCATCTGGTGTGATAACCAGAGCACTCTGAAGTTCTGCAGAGATCCAGTTCAGAGGCAGCGGATGAAGCACATCAAGATCCACATGCACTACATCTAGGACTTAGTACACGATGGGATCATCGACTTACAGTTCTGTCCTTCATCAGAACAGACGACAGACATTTTCACCAAGACCTTCACTGAGCAGAAATTTCATTCTCCGTGAGGTCGTCTTGGAGTGAAGGACATAGTTGTCTAGTAACTGTAGTTCTTCTTTTTTACATACATTGTACCTTGAGGGGGGGTTTTCCCTCTTTCCTCACTTTATTTTCAGTGTATCTTTTGTACTTGGGTACCTAACATGGCCTCATTGCCAGGACCCAATCTTTATTTTCACCATAGTGATGTTCAGGGGGGTGTTGGAGTTACTTCACACAAACCTAGGATTTATTTTTCCTAAGGTTTTTATTTGTTTTTTAGTCATAATTAGTCATTATCCATTTTCCTATATTTTAGGAGAGAATATTCCACCTGGAGAATATTCTCTTTCAGTTCACACTTCAGTTTGACTAGTTGAGTTGAGTTTAGATGTTGCATTGGGATCATCACCATGCAACATTAGGATCATCACCATGCTAATTCGACCTTTCCTTGGTATCATCACCAGAGTGAAGCATTAGACTTGATTCCCTCAGTTAACTCCTCACTACTCTCTGTTCAGTCAGTTAACTGAAGATTAGTTGACTAGTTAACTCAACTAGGTGGCAGTTCACTCCCGTAACTGCCTGAGAGACTAGAATAGGTGGAAGTTCACTCCCGTAACTGTTGGTGTGTGTCCAGATCACTCTAGACCACCACTATGGTGACTTGGTTCACCTCAAGTCGAACTCATTGAGTTATACAGAGTATATCATGTGTAAATTATTCATTATTCATAACGGTCAATGAGACTTCTTTCCATTCTTTCTCTCTTTCTTCTTCCTTCTCCATTTCTCTCTGCAAATGTGTGTATTATGGTTTAGCTAGATCTATTTTGTGCAGGTTCAACACATTTACAATCCAAACCCTTATTAAAAGGAAGGGGTCCTAGAGAAAAAAATAAGTCACCCTCTAGTTGTAATAAATGAATAGATACACAATAAATATTTCCATTCCTTCTCTTTCCCTTGTGAAGATCACTAAAAAGCCTCTTTGTTCACAAAATCATCAACTATTTGGTGGCCATTATAAAGGATGTCCATAGATTTCAGGGATTTGGAGATTCCCTTGCGGTCGTAGGATGGTTGAAGTATGAAAACATGATACATCATGTGAGATTAAAGCCATTGGAAAGGTGGATAAGGGAGAGTATTTCACTATTTTACATGATTACATTTGCTCACATTTACAGGGGACATAAGATAAGTAGATGATCTGTCGAAAGAAGATTTATAGTTGGATGGATCTAGGATACTTGTGGTTGAAGAGCATAGGGATGGGGTCGCATGTGTGACCAATCTGAATATTTGATTAGAATATTATGACATATGAACTAGACAATATATTTGTGTTGCCATGAAATTTTGATAAATATTCTAGATGATTGTAGCAAATCAAGAAGAATATTTCATATTTTTACATTATTACATTTACTCACATTCACGGGGAACATAAGATCGAAGTAGATGATCTGTCCAAACAAGGTTTATAGCTAGATCATGGCTACCTGTGGGTTGAAGAGCATAGGGATGGGGTCGCATGTGTGACCAATCTGAATCTTTGATTAGAATAATATGATATATGAACTAGATAATATATTTATATTTCCATTAAATTTTAATAGATATTCTATATGATTGTATGTTTGGACTGTTGTATATTTTTGTGAGGTTGTATGATGTTTTACTGGGTATATCTTAGGAAATATGATAGTTGGAAACATTGATGGATAACTAAACTTTATAAAGTTTATGGATGTTTTGAAAATCCATAATATTATTTGTAAATTATGCCTAGGCACCTGAATAATGCATTTTGTACTCTCACTCGAGTATGAAGTGTGGTTTTTTCCTTTGAAAAAATAAAATAAAACCATGCACCATTTCCACTACCATAGAAAATGGCACTATATGCACAGATAAAAACACTTAGTCTCTTGGATAAAAAAAAATCAAATCCAAAAGGGGGTATGACATAAATTGAGGGAGGTTTAAGCATGGATTCAGGGAAAGAGGGGACTAGTAATACTTTAGGAAGTAAATTTCATTTGAGCTATGCCCGATATAAACCATTACATGAGATACAAAATGGGAAACAAACAACTATCATTAGGGTACTTAGAGTAGGTCAAGTGATCCATAAACAATAGGCCTATGGCTTGTCTATTTCGTCGATGTGGATCTCTTTGGAGTTTAAAATTGTAAGTTTTTTATGCTTCAACAAACTGAGTACACGCTCCTTGTGCTCCATTTAGATTGATTTTAAAGTTATGTGAGTTTTATAGAGGCACCAACGCTAATGATTGGAAAGGGAACAAATTCAATTATGTTCTTGTAGCATCAACACCAAAGCATGAATAAGGCACTCCTTTGTCATCATTTCTCACCATAGCCCAATGATGTCTATATTTATGAATATTTTGAGGCTAGTTGTAGGTGCTCAACCCAACACATAGCTTAGAGATCTCATTGTTTGTATACACATTGATGAGTGGTGTTTGGAACAACTCCAGTGATCATTGTAGGTACCACCACATATTGCAGAGGGACTATGAGACATTCCATGCTATTACAGATAGTTTAATAGAGGATAATATGTCAATTGTGATATAGCTAACAAACCAACAATTCCATAATGTTTGCACAACCAACAATTAGCTAACCCAATGAACAACATCCATTGGAGTCACTATGGTTATTAAACATCAAGGAAATCGAGGAAAATGAACTAAATAGAATGCCAAAACATATTTATTGTGTCGACCAACAAATTAGGGAAGAATTGATGCATTTCTGAAGTAATTCTCATGGTTTCAACAATATCCAAACAACAATTAAAACCCAACACTAAACAAGCATACCAAAACACAATCTCGCAGTAGTTTAAACACACTATAAGACACAAAGATTCCAAGATGTTCCTGGAAACCAACTGGGAAGAAAACTAGATTGCTTAGGGATTTTATTAAGTAGGAAATTGATTACAAAAGGGTGACCTATACATATATTTAGTGTATTGTTACTCACTAGCGGGAAATTTGTAGATGGACGTCGCTCAATAATAATCTTCACTCATCGTGAGGCAAACTCAATGTTTACTTCTCCTTCGATCATCAAGGAAACTGCTTCCTTGAGCACTCATCTTTGCTATTGTCCTTATTCATTTCCTCCCCTATATTATATTCAATGTTCTTCTTCATCACATCCTTCATTTTTAATGGGTTTCCTTGGAAGGCCAACAATCACAATGGTTTCTTTCAACTTCCAAGAGAATTTTGAACATTTTCTCAACTTTTCCAAAAACAATTAAATGCTTTTTACAAAGAGTTTTTTTTAGTGAAGTTCCAATTTGGATCACACCTCCCCATTTGTAGGCTTATGGTCCCCAAAATCTTCAACTCCCTTCAATCTTCTTCTTCTTTGTCTTCAAGCATCCTCTCCAAGAAAGGATGCCTCTGCTGCAATATGGAAGATACGATTTGAATAGGGGTTGCCTTTGGCATAAGCCTATTGTCCATGTCATGGCTAGAGATGAAATTTACTGTTGCATTGGGTCGTTGGAAAAATTTTACTCGGGTTGCAAGTGAAAGCAACTCCTATTTTCCCTTGACCTTGACTCTTCAATATTTCTTCTTGGATTTTGGGTTCTTGGGACGGATTTCCAGGTGAAGCTTCCAAAATTTGGCCTTCCAAGTCTATTCAATCTACAGTACCAACAACAACTCTTGCATGGAATTCTTGGCCTTCTAGAGTGCCAAAAATTTCTAGCGTTATGACCCATTTTATTGCAACAGAAACAAACAAAAGATATTATGTCATATCTTTTCGGTTTGTGATGATGCTTGCTAGCTTGGTTGCTTGGTCCCCTAGGAGTTGGACTAGATATGAATGAAAGAATCATCACTTCCTTACCCTCTTCCAATACTCTACAAGAAAATTTTAGTGGTTTGTTGCACACACCTTTTCCAACCGCCTTTCCCTCCATGTGAATGTCTTCTTTTCTGGTTCCTCTTGCCTTGAAAAAGGTGGTTTGAGTTGAACTTGTGTTGTCTTCTTGGCCACTGAATCTTAGGCCTTCATGTCTAGGATTTTGTTAGGCTACAATCAGGATTAAAATCCCTTGGCCTTATTTTCCTAACCCTTGGCTATCATAGCCCATTTTCCTCATGAGCTTGCAAACGATGCCTCTAGTGTGATTTTCAAAGTCATCGAAGGTCTCTTGAGGAAGGATCTTGGAAGGTGAGTTTACCATGCTTAACTTTGTCATGGTGCTAGCTTCTACGATGATAATGGAAGAGTCTTGCTTTGTCTCTTGGACAACTTTTTGTAGCTTCTTCAAGGCATCTTCCTTCACTGCCAAATCCTAGTATAGTTGAGTATTCACTTTGAACAAAGTTACTGACTTAATGAGAATTGTGACCTCAAAACGAGAACTCTGGCCCAAAAAACCCATATTTTTGCATAAAAAACATTAAAATCAACCCCCAAATCAAAAAGTGGTGCTACCGGTAGCACCATTTTTCTAAATGGGGTCAAAATTACAACATTTTTCAAACATGGCCTTCAAAACTCAGACAGTAACTAAGAAAAACCTTAAAATCGACACCTAAAAAAAAAAGATGTTTTTGAATTTTATTTTATTTTCAAAACGTTAAAATTTTAGATAATTTGAAATCGTATTTTTAGCAGTTGGTACCATTAAAACCAAAATCTCAAAATCAACCATCAAATTGAAAATTACTGCTATCGGTAGCAGCCATTTTGAAATTGGGGTATTAAAATGACACATTTGTTTAAAGTGTTAAAAGACACCATCATTACTATAAACAAAATCATAAAATCAACCCTTAAATGCTTACTTTTTAAATCTTAGTTTATCACTCCAAACACAAGATAATACATAATGTCATTAAAACAAAACATTTAAAAATATATATTCAAAACCCAAAGT
>ML777444.1:630948-653245 GCA_009831015.1 Picea engelmannii | reverse complement strand
TTAATTGTAAATTAATATTTTAATTATACATTACATTAATACAATACATCAATGTACCATTACATTATTAATGTATTAATTTATTAGTGTATTAATATTTAGCAATGTAATGTTTAAATTTATTAATTAATTAATACATTACACTATTAATGTATCAATCAACTACATTACACTTTAATGTAACGTAATACTTTAATTTATAGATTGGATTTATACATTATTATTATCTATTACATTAATGTAATACATTATATTAATAGATCTCATTAATTTGTATACATTAATATAATATTAATGTAATAATTAATTAATACATTAATTATGTATTAATATATTAATGGTGGTCCCAAAGTCATGTCGATCGTCAACTAGCAACAACCACTTTATAAAAGTGGTTGATATACGTCGATCGGCGTCATTTTTCACATTTCCAAATTAATGACGTCGATCGACGTATATCAACCACTTTTATAAAGTGGTTGTTGCTAGTTTAAGGACAATTATTTTCTATGTATTGAAGTAAATGTAAAAAATGTGTTAAACATGATATTTTCCACTATATTTAAAAAGTATGGAACCATAAATTAATTAAGGACACATAATTATATGAAAAGTCTTAATTTATAAAAAATAAAAGGTGTACAACAATTTTAACATTGGATGAAGCATGGAAACAATTAAAAACACAACTGACAAAAAAAAATAGAAAAATAGAAAAATTTGAAAGTAGATGAAAAAGCACCGTTGAGAAAAAATAAATTGAACAATTTGAAAATAGATGGAAAAACAAACATTGAAAAAAAAAAAGTGGAAATATTATGTATCAACAAATTTAAAATATCAAAAAACCACCTAAAAAGGGAGGGGGGTGCTACCGATGGCACCATTTTAAAAAACGGGGTAAAAAATTTGACCCCCCAAAACACGAGAACTCTGTAGAATTCTCATTAAGTTGGTAACTATGTTTTTGGTGAACCTCTCCTCTTGATAATTATCCAGCTGAGTGAATTTCTCCCCTAATTGCAAGATATGCAATCTACTCCTATCTAATTATAATCTTATGGTGGTGAAGGAGTTTTAGCATTTGGAAAGTTCTTTTTCCGTATCAACTACTTTCTACCACCAATATTGACATTCCTCTTGGATCTACCTATTGAAATCTCTCAACTCTTTCGGCTTCTCACTCTTCAAGGTTTTTCCCATTGTCATTGCTTCAAGGTCTCTGACGAACCTGCTCTGATACCATATGATCTATAAATGGTATGCCTATGGCATGTTCATTTCATCAACACAAATATCTACAAAGTTTAAATTTGTAAGGTTTATATGACTCAACGAGCTGAGTACAAGCTCTATGTGCTCCTTTTAGATTGATTTCAAAGTTATGAGTGTTTGCTAGAGGTGTCAATGCCAATTCCTAGCAACAAAACAAACTCAATTATGCCTTTGCTTCAATGCCAAAGCATGAATAAAGCACTCCTTTATCATCCTTTCGCACCATAGCCCAACAATATCTCTATACTTATTATTATTATGAGGTTGATTGTAGGTGCTCAACCCAACACATAGCTTGGGGAGCTCATTGTTTGTATACATATTATAAGCGGTGCTTGGAACAATTCCAACGATGGTTGTAGGTACCACCACGTATTGTAGAGGGAGTGTGAGACATCCCACACTATTTGTTGGCGCAGATCAATTTTGGGAAAAATCAAAGAAGTTTTGAAGGAATTAAAGCAGCGCCAAAAAACAATGGAGCGCATCGGGAATAAAGGAAAAGCGGTGCTGGAAAAAGAGGAAAACCAACGCTGAGAAAAGCAGTTACAAAGTGGAAAAATTGTTGCGGAGCAGTTGGAAATTGGACAAGCACCAACTTGGAGCAACAGTTGGATCAAGGACCAGACGAGATTAAATCAAGGAGAAAGTGGACAAACCTAATCCGCTTAGTGTTAGGGTTTTTGTAAGGGCTTTGTCCCAGTTTTGTATAAGTGGAATGTATTAGGGAAATGAGAGGGTTGTTGTTGTTGTCCTTTCGTGTAGACTTATGTATTGTTAATATTGTATTAGATCTTTTTGGGTTGAGTAGAAGATATTGTTGAGAGACTTTAGCGATTTGTGGAGATCAGGTGTAATGGCAGAAGAATTGTACAGTGCGCAACACTAGATTTTCAAAGAATACGAATAAAGATCCCAAGCGACAAATCTTTGTGGTCGTAGCCCCAGGGGGGGTGAACCACGGTATATCTATGTTTTATGTTACTATATGTAGTGTCGATGATTGTATTTGCTTTAATGAGTTTTTATGATGAATATGTTATATGATAAAGGAATGAACCCTGCGCAGTAAGAATAAGTTAATGGAATCTACAGAATAGCACTAAATAAATGAATGTTATAGCTAGGGTTTAGATCATAATATTGTGTTACAACAGATAAATGATTTCCATTGAACACATGCAGTTATGATGGTTAATGAAGTCCTATTATAATAGTTGTGACAATGGTCTGGAGTGAGATCTAATGAGGGTTTGAAGGTTAACAATGAGTAGGTTAAATGTCTCTGAGAGAAACGCATCCCATCCCCGGGTTGCAGACATCTGAGTCCTGCGGACACCCATAGAAGCCATCTCGGGTGAGATTGCACAGTGTACTCTGTGCGTTATGTTGCCTTATGATATCCAGAAGGGTCGATGGTAGAAGGGTTTGTTGGTAATATTGTAGTTAGAACCTGGGTCAGCCCATAGTAAACCCAACAATGGTTCTGTTGTCGATTGGAACTCAAAAGAATAGATCGGGAGGGATGTATCACGCAGTATAGTGTGAGGGCTTACGAAAGGGGATGTTTGTAGGTTGGAACCCCGCGAAAGAAAAGATTGAAAGACGGTTGACAATCTAGGAACTAGATTTTGCCCATAAAGATGAAGCTCTAGGTTTAAGCCAAGACAGTATTTGGAGAGATACGTATTCAGTGAAATGCATGAGATTTTCTTTAGTGAGTTTCCCACGCTATTACAGGAGTGGATAACACGATTGAAAAATACCCATCTGACAAATAGAGTTAGATTAGTGGAGTGGACAAAAGAAAGTATCGCGTAGTTGAAAAGGGTAAATAAGAAATTCATGCGCGCAGTAGATTTCTGGCTAGACAACATTGTAGTGGGGTATATCATTGAGTTTGCAATAGATACATCGAAGTCTTACAGTGTAGCAGAGCAGGATTTTCTTAAGGGTCCAAGGGGAAGGTACATCATATCATTGTACACTTCGATAAAGAGATTATTGCATGATAAATGGGTATTAACTATGGAATCATACAGCTAAACTACCCTGCGTGCATGGGGGAGTTAGGGGAAGCTTGAGGAAGGTCTGAGATGGACGGGTAAATGGATAGAGAAAAGCATAGTAACGAGAAAGATCTTATTATGATGGATTAAGAGGAGATCGAGGAAATTATGCAGAAGGCAGGAATGACGTGCAGTGGAAGACCCTACCAATATAAGCTTAATAGGAAGAAAAGAGCAGTAGCCGAGAGGGAAGGATTGGAGAGTGATGAGGAAGAGGTAGAAGATCTTTGTGTTGTGGAGCACACTGAGGAAATATTGTGTGCCGCATATGAAAGAAATACTAGAGGAGCGAGATCTAATGAGGAAGCAGATACCCATATCCATATCTAAATCAGTGTAGAACCTATAACCCCGTGTACGATTAACACATCAGCAAAGAAAGAGTTATTTAGAGAACCAGTGACTGGCGGTTAGAAGAAGCTAGGATATCATACTAGAAGTGAGGGTACAACTGGAGGTACCAGTAGCAGTACATTTAGTGGTACAAGTGGAAGTACCAATAGCAACACCAGTGGGAGCTCAAGTCCGAACAACAGTACATTGATAGTAGTACCGTGCGGAGCAGGTACAACACATTCGACAATGGCAGGCGTAGATCCAATGATAATATTACCAGAGTTTCATGGGGATGGATCAAAAGACCCAAAGAAGAACCTATTCATGTGTGAGAGAATATGGGAATCGAAAAGAGTCACTGACGGGGCAACAAAAGTAGCGCAGTTCGCAATAACTTTCAGAAACCACGTGTTGGATTGGTATATGAGTCTAGCAGTAAACAATCCACAGGATGCGTTGGGAACAGTAGCAGAGATCAAGCAGGCATTGATCATGAAGTTTCAGAGGCCAAAATCAGAGGATCAATTTATGAATGAGATGATTGAGGTTATACAAAAACCAGGAGAATCTATATGGGACATCGATGAGAAGTTCAAGACATTGAAAGGTAAATTGAAGTATCACATTTCTGACATGCAGCACATACAATTATTTTTAAATTCTTTGTTACCACATTTCAAATATCCCTTGAGACAACAGAAATTTCAAAACCAGGCAGAGGCACTACAAGAAGTGATGCAGTTAGAGGAGAATCGGTATAAATAGACAGATCTAGCTATACAAGAGTTGAAGGAATACCTAAAGAAATTGACAGTGCAATTAAACCAAAATAAGAGAAGCAATATGGTGTACTCTGTGCAGAACAGATGGACATCACAAGAATGAGTCTCTGAAATTTGCACAGTATCTAGAAGTAGGACTGCCAAATCCTTTGCCTACAGGAGGGCCTTGGTGTGAAATATACAAGACACATGGGCATGATCCTTATCACTGCCCTATGATGTAGAAGTACAAGACAAAACCGAAGATTACTTTCTGTAACTTTTGTAAATCAGTGGGTCATGAAGATTACTCTAGATTTAATGAAGGAAAGAAACTCATATGCATACAGGATGTAGGCTAAGTTGATGGAAGGAAAAACTACGCCACATTTTGGCAATGCGCAGCAATTTCAAGCGATGCCACAGTTTCAGCAACCCCCGCAGTATAATCAAGCACCACAATATCATCAACAGAACATGGATCCACATGGGAACAGAGGAGGAAGAGGAGGCAGAGGAAGAGGAGGAATGGGCAGAGGAAGAGGGCCTATTATCTGCCATAATTGTCAACAACATGGACACTATGCTAGAGACTGTCCTCAACCATCAACAACATGTATGTACTTTCGTGCAGTAAATCATGTGACAGAAGAGTGCCCGAAGTTAATGACAAAGATCCATGAGAAGAGAAATCTAAATAACCAGAATGTTCAATGGATTGTTGCGGAAATAGGGGATCCTAGGAGGAACATCAATATAGTGACTAGAGGAGGAGTGAAGACAAGAGAAGATGCACAGGATCAAAAGAAGGAATCTCAGTGTTGGATTCAGAATAACACTCAACCACAACAACAATTTGATGAAAAGAAGGAGAAGGAAACTTTCAAGGAAGCAAAGAAGGAATTTCTGAAGAAGAATGAAGCATCCACAACAAACAATGTGTCGAGGTATCATACTCCTATTTTTTATATGGCTCAGTCTTTGTATCATACTTACAAAGGAGACAAAACAAAGAAAGTAAGTAACTTAAAGAATTTCCTAGAATCTTGCTTTAAATTACTTAATGATAAGAATGCCATGGATTTGTTTAAAAATATGCTTGAGAAATATAACATAGAAGAAGGGGTAGGAACAGAACCTAAGAAGATTATTCAAGTCCATAGAAAGAAAAGAACTAGCAGATAGTTCAGATTGAATGCAAATATAGGAGACTTTAATATGGGATATGTTATCCTAGACTTAGGATCAAATGTCAACATTTTGCAAAATAAGACTTGGCAAGCGATGGGAGAACCTACACTATGGTATTCCAATATCCAATTGAATTTAGCAAACCAGAGGATGATGTCAACCAGTTGTATAGGACTACTGCGCGAGAGGAATACTACGTGAATCCAACTGCAGATGGAGTACTTAGTTGGAGGAGTATCAATTCTGATATGTTAGATTCAGATACTGGAGTAGAAAACTGGCAGCAAATATTGCATGAAGTCTCTACTAGGAGGTGTGCCATAGTTACACATGCAGTAAGATGGGTTGGGACAAAAGTAAGACAATTTCCCACATTTACTAAAGAGGACAATTTAGAAAACTTCCTGATAGAGTTTGAATGAGAGGATTTGGATAGTCATAGATTACTAGTGTTGGATATAGCACTAAGGGACACACCTACACGGTGGTGGGGTGTGCATAAGGAGGTAATCCAAGACTGGTATCAGTGTAAGTGACTTATGCGCATAAGATTTGGTAGGAGTCAGCAGGTTAATCCTTTACAAAAGTATGATGGAAGAGGGAACCCAAGACATCATATAAATGATTGTGTCACTAAATAGAGATTGGTACCAACAAGGGAATTAACGCATTATTTTTTTCATACATTGGAAGGAATACCTAGAAATTGGTACAAGGAGCAAGAATTGCGCAGAGAAATTATGAGGTGGGGCGTAGTGCAACAAAACTTTATTAAGACCTTTGCATTTGAAATTGAGAATCCATGGGTGGATCTGGAATTACAGAGGATGAAAAGGAAGATATTTGAAGAATATGGGGTAGATACAATGGCAGTAGACAGATACTACGGAAAAGAAACACTTGAACAGTTAGTTTATTGTTATCAGGTTGCGGAGGATGAAGAAGTAGAAGACAACCCACGTGACATATAGATAATAGAAGGGGAAGGAGAAAGAGGGTTAAAAGGACCTCAGTTACAATCGGAAGAATTTACTGCACCAATGAGGATTAAGAAAGTCAATATTAGGATTGAAGAGAAACCCGAGATAGCTAGCATTGGAGACAACTGAGATAGTGAGACAATGGAAAAGATAATTGAATTACTACGCGAATATAGTGACATATTCCCAGCCACATTTTCAGAGATGAAAGGGGTAGCAGGAGAACTTGGAGAGATGAAGATACCCCTCAGACTAGATGCAAGACTAGTGAGACATAGACCATACAGATTAAACCCCATATATAAGCAGAAGGTTAAGGCAAAAATTGACAGAATGCTAGAGTCAGGGATCATAGAGCCTGTGGAAGAATCAAAGTGGATTAGTCCAATGGTGGTCTAGGAAAAGAAGACTGGAAGGAATAGGATATGTGTGGATTTGAGAAAGTTAAATGATGCATTTATGTGTGATCATTTTCCTACTCCATTTATAGATGAAGTTTTAGAGAATGTGCAAGGACAAGAAGTCTACTCCTTCACAGATGGATTTTCAGGTTACCATCATATCAGAATTGCTCTGGAGGATAGGTACAAAACCACATTTGCAACATAGTGGGGGTCATATCAGTACACAATAATGCCATTTGGTTTGTAGAATGCACCAGCAATATTTTCCAGAGTAGTAGTAGCTACATTCAAGGATTTTATACATAAATTTTTATAAGTTTATATGGATGATTGGACAGTATTCAGTTTATTGAAGGACCGTGTAGAAATTATGAGGTTAATGTTAGAGAGATGTAGGCAATGTCAGATTTCCTTGAACATTAAGAAATGTATATTTAGTACACAATTTGGCATCCTACTTTGACACGTTGTATGCAAACATGGCTTGGTAGTAGACCCTGCAAAGATTGTTGTTATTGTCAATTTACCACCACCAAATTTAGTGCGCCAGTTGAGAGAAACATTCGGCCACACAGGGTACTACAGAAAATTTATAAAGGGATATGCAAAGATTATTGTGCCCATGGAGAAGTTACTAAAGAAAGACATCGGGTTTCAATGGAATGATGAATGCCAAGAGAGCTTGGACATATTGAAGGAGAAGATGGTGACAACACCAATTTTGAGCTTTCCAGATTGGACAAAAGAATTTCATGTGTATGTGGACGCTTCATCCATTGCACTTGGAGTAGTTTTGGCACAACCAGGTGAAGGAGACATTGATCACCCAATATATTTTGCTAGTAGAAAGTTATCTGAGTCTGAGAAGAACTATAATACTACAGAAAGAGAAGGTATGGCTATGGTATATGCCTTACAAAATTTCAAACATCAATTATTGGGTCAACATTTTAAGATGTTTACAGATCATTCTGCTTTGAAGTACCTAGTTAACAAGCTAGTGTTGGGGGAAGGATCTGTAGATGGTTGTTATTGTTTTAGGAATATGATTTTGAAATCATAGTAAAACCAGGGAAGTTAAATACATGACCAGATCATCTGTCTAGAATTACTAATGGAGAGGAGCCAAAGAACTTGGAGGAGAATTTTCCTTATCCTAACTTATTTTCCATTCAGATTGTTGATGATTATTTTGCTGACATTGTTGGGATTTTGAGCACAGGAATGGCCCCCAAGGAATTTACAGTCGTACAGGAAAAATAGTTGGTAGTGCGCGCTGTAGACTATCATCTTATTGCAGGTCATTTATACAAGCTAGGTGCGGATGGAATTCTAATAATATGTGTGATGGAGCATGAATGCTCCATGGTGCTAGCAGAAGCACATGAAGGGATAGTTGGAGGGCACTATGCAGGAAATCCTACAACACAGAAGATGTTGCGCGCAGGATTATGGTGGCCTACAATACATAAGGATGCAAAGGAATATTGTCAAACCTACGATGTCTGTCAGAGGGTTGGGAAACCATCTAGAAGGGATGAAATGCCACTTATGCCCCAAGTAACTTTACAGGTATTTGATAAATGGGTTGTGAATTTCCTTGGACCCATTAATCCACAAGTAAGGAGATCAGGAGCTAGATACATCATCACTGCGACAAAATATTTAACCAGATGGGAAGAAGAAACCCCAGTGAAGGATTGCAACGCAAAAACTGCAGCGCGGTTTCTCTTTGAGAACTTGGAGACCAGATTTGGATGTCCTAGAATTTTGTTGAGTGATCAAGGAACTCATTTTATTAACAATACAATCAGAGCTATGCCAGAAGAATTTGAGATATATCATCAGAAGAGCACACCTTACCATCCCCAGGAAAATGGTACCGTAGAAGCTTTTAACAAGATTCTAGAGAATGCACTGACAAATATTTGCAATGTGAATAGGGATGATTGGGATTTGAAGGTATCAACAGTATTATGGGCTTATGGGACTACATGAAAGAATCTTACAGGACATACACCATTTAGACTGGTGTATGGGCAGGAAGCAGTTTTCCATTGGATTAGTTAATACCTAGTCTGTGCATTGCAACAATCACCAGCATGACACAAGAAGGTGTTGCACAAGAAATATTGGATCAGTTGATGGAGCTAGAAGAAGACAGGGTTTTAGCAGGATTTCACCAAGAAATACAGAAAGCAAAGGACAAAGATTAGCATGATAGGGACATAAAGAAGAAAATATTTAAGGAAGGAGATATAGTTCTCCTCTATGACAGTAGGTATCTACAACACCATGGGAATTTCAAAATGCATTGGTTGGAGCCTTATCAAGTAGAGGCTATGACAAATGGAGGTGTTGTGAAACTGAAAGATCTTGCAAGGAATAATCTCAGAGGATTAGTGAATGGCAGTCGACTGAAGCTATATCAAGATAGTTGACCTAACAACCTGAGGTGAAAACAGAGAGAGAAGGTATGATTGTACATATTGTATATAGCAGATGTTACAAGAAAAATAAAAAAATCCATAAAAAGAAGAAAGGTAACAAAAAGACAAAAAGGTAGGAGAACATTAGAATTTTTGATGTAATAGAATTGCTACAATTAACAAGTGCATCGTAGAAAAACCAGTGTTGAAACATTATGCGTTGAGAAATAGTTGACAGGTATAAAAGTGGAGCGCGCAGGAAAAAGCGAAAAAGTGAAAATTGTCAGTGCAGAACAACTGTCATTTCGTCGTCCCACTATAAAGTTGAAAAAGGGGGGAAATGTGGTCATTAGTGTTTTTCCACTAAGGATAAGAATTAAGACCGAGAGTTGAGTGTGAGAGGGTGCAAAGTGATAACAACAAGTGGATATTTGTGGTCAGCACTTCGAATTTTAGCAAGATGTCGCCATCGAGAGTTGGAGCATCGAGCAGGGTTGGGAGAAACACGAGAAGTAGTGCTCGGGTGACACAAACATGGATGCAAGAGATGCCTACAGTCATGGATGTGGATTATATTCAACGTTGGAGTATGATCCTACTACCATGCATGTGGAGGAGCAAAAAAACCCAACATAGGAGGCCAAGCAGTCGGAGGAGGATGCAGAGAGAACATAATCTGACACGTAAAGGGGAAAATGGTCGCAATAGGATGAACAAGCCATGAATTCAGCGCAGCAGGGCTGAGAGCCAGAAACAAAGCATGAAATAGAGAGCCAGAGCATACCAGAGGTCGGGGTGTCATCCCTGCAAGTGAAGAAGAAGGTGCGAGCTGAGACCAGTGCGCAAGGAATATCTCACACAGAGGCAGAATTGGCAATCATGATGTCGAATATCCCCAAGGGATTGAATTCCAAGGATGAGATGGTGGGACGAGTAGATACCATCAAATACTATGATCATGACGTAGCAGACGTAGTCAAATTCTGAGATTTGGTGCCACATAACTATTTGGAGAACATGGGAGAGGGCCCCTCAAGCACGCCACTGTTGGAGCCTACGCAGTGGCTCCTGGGGCTCTACAACATGAGAATAATGAATTTACTGGATATACTGCACTTTGAGCACGATAAACACATCAATGGATGTGTGAAGAAACTCCTAGCAAGGGTGCATGGAGGAATTATATGGATGGATAGGCCAGTGCCTATCAACATTGATTTGATCATAGCAATCACGGGGCTACCCACGGACGGGGAGAAGCCAGAGCAGTACTTAGAGGACAAGACGATAGAAAAATCCATCTCCAATGAAATCAAGACAAAGTATGGCGCGAAGAGAGGTAACATGAGAATAAGGATCAGTGACATCAACAATCCTGCAACAAGATTTGCGGCAAGGCTCTTAGGTTGCAAATTAATGCGCAAGTGTAGAAAAAAAGAAGTATCGATAGAAGTGGTATCAGTTGCAGTGAAATGCGCGAAGGGGAACTTGATGAGTTGGGCCCCTTATCTACTTAACTCATTCTTGGAGGATTGCAAGGACATGCAGGATCGGGGCTCTGAGTTCCACTACTCGTGGTTACTCATCCTCATTGCATTGGTAGGGTGGTAAGAACCAACATACTGTCTATTCTTGCAGAGGACAGGAAAGTGTGGCACAGCCCGCTACATGTCGCTTCGAAGAAAAACAAACCCAAAGGCAAAGAAGATAAATAACAACTTATTCACTCTGTACTTGACGGAGATCTAGAAAAGGTTGGCAGACACATGGAGGATTTCCCCATAAACTGTCTAGGAGTTTGGATAGATAACAAATTTCCAAGCATCCTACCATAGCATGTGGCTACAGGAAAAGAGGGATCCAGCCAAGGAGTGACTATAGTTGAGTTACTATGCGACGACACAGGACATCCAGATGGAGATGAAGGAGTGGCCTGAGGAGTGGAAAGTGCCAATGATCCCAAGAACAAAGTGAGCAATACAAACTAAGATGTAGGGAAGAACAGTCCCCATGCAGCAGACAGGCAGGAATGGCACTAGTAAAAAGAAGAAGATGACACAAGGTCATGTGGGGACAAGCAACCACATTCAAAAGAAAAGCAGGACACAGAAGAAATCACAGCATGGTTCTACAAGGAACCCACCGCGCACATCACAAGAACCAAGGGAAATAACAAAGCAAGTGCGCGCAAAAGGAATAAGAACAGAGACTCGGGAGAAACCTCCGGAGGAAGAAATTGGGCAAGATGCAGACATGGATACACATATGCTAGAGGAATTTGAGCCATCAGACACCCAAAAGAAGAGAATAAGGGAGCAAGCAAGTGGCTCCAGAAAGAAGGCGAAGGCCCACAAAATGCCAATGAAAACATCACTGATAGCAGATGATGTGGATTTGATAGCCACCACAATCGAATATCGACTGTCAGAAGTATGGGAGAATGTCGAGAATCACAGGGCGTCGATTCTGGAGCAAATACAGGAAGTGAAAATTGCGCTGGAGCGGTTGAAGATCGGGGCAAAGAAGCATCAGAAAGATAAACCAATGCAAACTAGAGAAGAAACACCTACTAGAGAGACAGTGCATATCATGGCGCATGGGAGTGTAATCTTCATCATAACACCTGAGATGTTGTTTATTGATGAGGAGATAACATAGAATCCCCTAAAAGACATTAAGACATTGGACTTGGCTTTACCCAAGATTCCAACAAAGGCGATGTATAAATTACAGGTTAGTGTTGCACAGAAAATTTAGTCCAAGGCAAGGTCTGATGCGACGAACTTATAGTTGGCGTAAGAAGACAACACCTCATTGAAGGAGGTAGTTAGTCAAGAAGAGAAGGAGAAGAAGATAGTGTAGCAAAAATTGGATGAGATGGAGAAACAAATAAATGTAGTATTTCAATCCATCTCAGACAACGCAGAATCAGAGGGAGCATCTTCGGAAGAGAAGATGAGGAAAATAGTGGAGGATATGGAGCAGTATAAGGACCATGTCAATGATCTGGAGGAGTGCACAGTACCTACTACTCCTCCAAAACTCAGAGCGCAAAGAGAGTAGGACACAACGACATTAGTAGAGAACATCGCATAGAATATACATAGAATGACAAATCTGTGGGAAAAGAGCGCCCAACACCTACTACTCCTTCAAAACTTAGAGCACAAAGAGAGTAGGACGCAACGACATCAGTAGAGAATATCGCATAGAATATACATAGAATGACATATCTATGGGAAAAGAGCGCCCAGCTGTGGACAGAGCTCTTAGAATATGGGAGCCTACAAGAGCTGCAAGGGAAGGAAGACAAATTGCATGCAGCAATGGAAGATATAAAGCAACAACATAAGACAATGTCACTGCCAAAAAAGATCAAGATGACTGCAGAGATGAAGAGCCTACAGGAAGAGGAAAAAGCAGTGTAAGCACAGAAGATGGCAAGACAAGCCCAGTTGGAGACCTCATAGGAGAAGGCAAAGCAGCTGGTCATGGAGATTGACGCAACGAAATTGATCTTAGAGCAGATAGGCTTGGAGGGGGGAGAGATATTAATACCTCCAGTCACTGTGCAGGTGGTAGAGGCCATGATAGAGAAGATAAGCCAAGTGCAGGAGCAATGCATGTGGATAAAAGAGATGTACGAAGCACTGACACAGGTAGTGAAAGATGTTGGAGTCTGGTGGTGACTCTGGACAATTCACGATGTTAGTGTTGGGGTCTGTTCGCATAGGCCAATTTTGGGAAAAATCGAAGAAGTTTTGAAGGAATTAAATCAGTGCCGGAAAACAGCGGAGCGTATTGGGAATAAAGGAAAAGCAGCCCCGGAAAAAGAGGAAAAAGCAGCGCCGAGAAAATCAGTTACAAAGTGGACAAACAACTGCGAAGCAGTTGGAAAGTGGACAAGCGTCGAGTTGTAGCAACGGTTGGATCAAGGACCAACCGAGATTAAGTCAAGGAGAAAGTGGAAAAACCTAATCCGCTTAGGGTTAGGGTTTTTGTAATGGATTTGTCCCACTTTTGTATAAGTATAATGTATTAGGACGATGAGAGGGTTGTTGTTGTTGTCCTTTTGGGTAGACATATGTATTGTTGAGATTGGATCAAGTCTTTTTGGGTTGAGTAGAAGATCTTGCTGAGATACTTTAGCGATCTGTGGAGAACGAATGTAATGGCGGAAGAGTTGTACAGTGCATAGCACTAGATTTGCAAATAATATGAATAAAGATCCCAAGCAACAAATCTTTGTGGATGTAGCCCCAAGGGGGGGGTGAACCATGGTATATCTGTGTTTTATGTGACTGTATGCAGTGTCCATGATTGTATTTTCTTTAATGAGTTTTTATGATGAATATGTTATATGATAAAGGAATGAACATTGCGTAGTAAGAATAAGCTAATGGAATTTGCAGAATAGCACTAAATAAATGAATGTTATAGCTAGGTTTTAGATCAGAATATTGTGTTACAGTAGATAAATTCTTGTCATTGAACACATGCAGTTATGATGGTTAATGAATTCCTATTAGAATAGTTGTGACAGTGGTATGGGGTGAGATATAATGAGGGTTTGAAGGTTAACAATGAGTAGGTTAAATGTCTCTGAGAGAAACACATCACATCCCCGGGTTGTAGACATTTGAGTCCTGTGGCCACCCATTGAAGCCATATCAGGTGAGACTGCGAAATGTACTCTATGCATTGTGTTGCATTCTGGTATCTAGAAGGGTTTGTTGGTAATATTGTAGTTAGAACCTGGGTCAGCCCATAGTAAATCCAACAATATTACATAGAGTTTAACAAAGGATAAGATGTCAATTGTGTTGTACCTAACAAACCAACAATTCCATAATTGTTTTATGGGGTGGCAAGAGTAGGTGGGGTTATTCTTTCCCCAAGGGGACAAATCAGAACAACCTTTTCTTGGAATCTGGGCATTGCTTCTAACAATCAAGTGGAAGCCTGTGCACTTTATCAATGTCTAAGCATAGCTAGTAGCCTGGGAATTGATGATCTTTATATCCTAGGAGATTCTGGGGTCATTCTCAACTAGTTCAGGAAACAATCCCCCCCATAGGATATGAAGCTCAAAAGCATCATAGTAAGAGCATTTGAGGAGACAAAAGCTTTTCAATCTCTTCAATGTTTTCATGTTCTTAGAATTAACAATGCCTATGGTCAACCTGAGACTCTCTGGGCATAATAAGACTTGACGACAAAGCAAATTTTCATTATATTCCTTAATTATGGTCACGATGGATATGGATATTGTCTATTTAAGTGACAAAGGGGGCACAACAACTAATTTAGACATATATCATACCTGACAACTAGGTTATTTCACATGGCAAAGGCTTGGGACGACGTGTGGTAGCAGAGATAAGAGCACGTTGTGGTTTGGAATGTCGATAGTTGGAAGAAATAAGCGGTTAAGACATGCACTATCGACCTCAAATGAAAGTTCGCATAAGTGCTCCTCTATAGTCATTCCCTCCTGGTTCAATTCAAAGGTGTTTGCAAGAGCAACATTCATGGATTTGGTATGTTGGTGTTCTCCTTTTGAGTCACCAATCCTTAGGCTTACCTTGTCCACTCATCACAATGATGGTCACACTCGGCACTGGTCTTATCGCATGCTCGAAGCTCATTTTGGTTGCAGGTGAGGGAGGCTGAATTTACTCCCCCATCTAGGGTGGCAACCCATCGCACGAAGCCAAGATGATATAATGGATCTTATGAAGGAGGCATCCATTATGTTTTCAGCTAGGCGAGAATTAGAAGCAGAATTATAAACTGCGCCTATTTTTCTTTCTCTCGTCAGCCATTTGTGGCTATTGTATTCATCAATAGCATAGTTGGAAGGTGTTTTAGGGGGGAACATGCCAAAAAAAAGATCGGGTGTCGCAAGATGGAGAAGAGAATTTCAGGAGGAATATCATGAGGCTTTGGAAAACTTGGTCAATTATTTCCAAATTAGTCTGTATAATGCCTCTACCCATTAGCAAACTACAATGGATTTGCTTGTTGAACATCGACATGGAATTCCGCAATTAAGAGACAAAGTGGATGCAATTCGTTTGGAGGTTGTGGAGTTGCGCTCAAGTTCAGTTTCTCTGGCTCGGTTAGCATCAATCCCAAATGTCTCTAATGTTGCTTTGTCCCCAACTCCACTCAGGCAGATCTCACATTTAAATTCATCACCAAAAGCCTCTGGAGAATCGTAGGAGGAGACCAATCCAACCAATGACTAATTTGTTTGTTATGTTTCATTTTTTTGGTACTTGGCATTTTTTATAGGTTGTATGTCAGACTACTTAGAAGTTTTGATTCAGAATCAGGGACTCTAGTTAGAAGTTTTCTAGATAGTACAATGCTACAACCTAATTTTGCAATTTCACGGGCTTTGGTTGAATTATGTAAAAACTATCTCTGTGCCACCACCATAGTCTTTTTTAATCAATTTTCTATCAATTTTATTAAAAAATAAAAAACAATTCCATAATGTTTTCGCAACCAATAATTAGCTAACCTAGTGAACATCCATGTTTTGGAGTCATTGTGGTTACTAAATAGCAAGGCAATCAAATAAAATGACCTAAATGGAGTGCCAATACATATTCATTATGTTAGCCAACAGATTAGGGAAGAATCAATGCATTTTTGGAGTATTTCTTCTGGTTTCAATAATACCCAAACAACAATTAAAACCTAACACTTAACAAGCATATGAAAACTCAATCACGTAGTATTTTAAACACACTATAAAACATAGAGATTATGAGATGTTCTTGGAAACCCAACTGGGAAGAAAACTAGGCCAATTAGGGATTTTACTAAGCAAGAAATTGATTACAAAAGGATGAGATATACACATATTTAATGTATTGTTGCTCACTGGTAGGAAATTTACAAATGGCCATGGCTCAACAACGATATTCACTCATCATGGGATAGATTCAATGTCTTCTTCTCCTCCAATCATCATGCATGTTGTTTCCTTGATTTCTCATATTTGTTACTAACCTTCTTCATTTCCTCTTCTCTGTTCCATCAAATTTTCTTCTTCAACCTTCATTTTTAATGGATTCCTTGGAAGGCCAACCAACGTAATGGTTTGTTTCAACTTCCAAGGGAATTTTGAACATTTTCTCAACTTTGCCAAAAATAATTAAATGTTTATTAGAAAGTTTACATTCATTTTTTTTGGGCGAAGATCCAATTCGAATCACTAATCCCTTGAAAAGGTTTAAATGTGATAATTTTATCCTTCATTATGAGGGGTTCCAAGGGTGCCTTTAAAAAAATCCCTAAGTAGATTACTTCTTGTTTAAAAACCTGACATAGTGATGATATGTGAGACAATGGGCATACAGAGGTGTTGACCAAAATTTGGTCGTCTATATTTTTCCACTCTTGGATTCATAAAAGCCTTGATATAAAAAGAAGACATTTTTTGAAATTTTATAAGTTCACTCTGCAACCCTCGGTCTCAGCTTCGTCATGCACTTTTCAGATCAGAAATGTGTTTCTGTATGCCTAAGTTATTCAAGATCTGGTCTAAAGGTCCGAAGGAAAGATTATGAAGAATTTTTCTAAGTATCATGTTCTCCTCTCCATTTTCGAATTATGAAGTAATCTCATCACTTATTTCCCTCACCTTCCATCTCCACACTTAACCATTTTTCTCTTTTCACCACTCTTCTCCATATGCTCCACTAGTCTCTACACTTAGACGTTTTTGGGACTCTTCCTTCATCTCCTCATCGGGTTGGCGGACTCAAACATTCCCTCATCTTCTCACACTCCCTCACTTTCCAACCCGCTATCTACATATTACACTCTCTACCTCTAACGCCTACATTTATCCCCTTCCCCCTAACTACTGTTGAAAAGTCAACAAGAAACATGTGTCTAATTTACTTTTCCCTTAAATAAATTGGACAATAAATATTAATCTATTATTTCATTCATAACTGAGTGAGTTGGATTTGTAACAAAATTATAAGTGTAGTTAAGTGAGTTAAGATCAGTTGTACTAGTTGAAACTAAACATGCACTAGTGAGAGTTCAGTTAATCGGTGAACTCACATGCAACTGAAGATTCACCATGGTTAACTACATGCATGTCAGATCCAGTGGAGACCCAGTTGAGATAACAGGTGAAATGGACAGTTTGGCTATCAGTTGTGATTTGATCACACATGCAGTGGATATGCTTATGATCATGTGAAAACTAGGCAATATGATTCGATCATTGTGAGAATTCGAATTGTAGAGATTGTGCAGAGGAGGCAAGCTGTCTGGACACAGGAATTGGCACATGTATTTGTTGATTTGTGTATGATAGTGTGAGATGATTGTATTGTACTGAGAGCTCTTGGATTAGATTTTTGTATGATATTGTTTCATGATTCATGATATACATAATATATGATAGTGGGGTTTTTAGCTTTACGCTTTCCCGGTAAAACTTATGTGTTATGTGTTATTGATATTTCAATTTGTGATTGTGGTTGTGGTCGTGGTTTAATTTTCCGCAAGAATAATAGTAGAAGCGATTATGTATTTAACAGTGGCGTATAATTGTTAGATCAGGAGAATCGCAGGAATACATTCAGTGTATTGAAATTTCTACATGGTATCAGAGCCATGAAGGTCATGGAGCCACGGAAGTGAGGTGCGAACATAATTTCATTCTTGCAGATCCCGTCTCTAGCAGGGTATGAACCCTAGTACTGAAAACTACGCTCATTTTCAGGAACAGTAATTCTCACACCCTAGACAAAGGCAGGTTGTGAACTTCATTAGCATTCTCGCAGGCTACAATGGAGCAGGGTGCAAACTTCCCTCACCCTAACAGTGAAGCAGGGTGCGAACTTCATTGACATTCTCACGGGCTACAGTGGAGCAGGGTGCAAACTTCCCTCAGGCTACTCTCAGGTGGGGTGCAAACCTCCCAGGAAAGAGGGATTGCAGGGGTTGAGTTTTGGTGGTTGGATAACATTTGAATTTGCAAGATTTTCTTGGTGTGACACTTGATTCAAGATCGAAAATGTCTTTCAATGGCTTGAGGTTGGAGTATTCACTCGAGGGAAGCTCTAACTACATTGCTTGGAAGGAGAGGATGGAAGTAGTGCTCAAAGACAATGGCTTGAAGGGTTACATTGACAACGATGTTCCTAAACCGGATGCGACAAACACTGCAAATCTTGATGCATGGAAAAAGAAAGTGGCGAAGGCAAGGAGGATTCTGTTGGAGGGAGTACGAGACCACATTGTCTCAAGTCTCCATGGGAAAACCACACCATATGCAATGTGGAAGGTTTTGACAGATTTGTTCCAAAACAGTAGCGACCATAGGAAATTGGCGCTCAAAGATAAACTCAGGAAGATCAAGATGGAGAAAGGTGACACCATTCCAAAATATCTCATGAAGTTTGTCCAATGTCGGGATGAGATTGGAAGTGTGGGAATAACAGTCACTGTTGATTATTTGGTGAGCTTGGCACTCCTAGGACTTCCTAAGAGTTGGCACAATTATCAAGACTCTGTCAATGGAAGGGAAAAATTATCGGATTGGGAATGACTATGGTCAGATCTAGTGCAAGAGGAGTTCAGACGGAACACCAGAGATGGATATTCATCAAAGCGTGATGATGAAGAGGATTATGCTTTGACTGCCAAGGCAAGGAAAGGGAAAGGGAAGAAATTCCATCCAAAATCCGAGTCTAAAGTCAAGAAGTTGGATTTGTCCAAAGTGAAGTGTTTTCATTGTCACGAACATGGGCATCTTGCTACTAACTGCCCACAGAAGAAGAAGAACAAGACGATTTTTGGATCTGCAACTGGTGAGGATATTGTCTCACAATTTGAGCTTGACTTCGCTTTGATCGCATGCATGGCTTCAAGTGCATCGGGATCGATGTGGTATTTGGATAGTGGCGCTTCCTTCAATATGACAGGAGATAAAGAGTCTTTCATTGACTTGGAGGAGAAAGATCTCAGAATGCATATAGAGATGGGCGATGATGGACGATACAGTGCAATTGGTATTGGTACCATTACCTTTCAGAGGGATTCAGGTAAACCATTTCAATTGAAAAATGTTATGCATGTTCTAGGTCTGAAGAAAAACTTGGTCTCAGTCGCAATGTTGGAGGACAGAGGCTATGATGTTATTTTTAGCAGTGGTAAATCATACCCACGACATAACGCAACGGGTCAAGTCAAGAAGATAGGGATTCGAGTTAAGAATATCTACATGCTGGAGGTAGATGGCTGCGGTGCCATGATAAGCAAGGCAGAAACAGTGGTGAGTCAGGATGAGGGCGAATTATGGCACAAAAGATTGGGCCATCTTCATCATGGAGCCTTGAAGATCATGTAGCAGATATCTACTGGACTTCCAAGGGGAACACTTGCTCAGTTAGATCAGTGAAAGGGGTGCACCCTGGGGAAGTATGTAAAGTCCACCTTTCATGAAAAGGAGAACCGTGCTTCGGTGGTCCTGGAGAGAATTCACACGGACGTGTGTGGACCATTCTCGGTTGCTTCAACAACAAAACATAGGTATTATGTTATTTTTGTTGATGACTTTTCCTGTAAATGCTGGATATTCTTCATGCAGAAGAAGGATCAAACATTCTCAAAGTTTTGTGAGTTTAAAGCATTGGTGGAGAAAGATTTAAGGAAGAAAGTGAAGGCTCTAAGGAGCGATAATGGTGGAGAATACATCTCTAATGAATTCAAAGACTTCTGCAGCAGAGAAGGAATTCGAAGAGAACTCATAGCACCTCATAGCCCACAACAAAATGGGGTCGTGGAGAGAAAGAATAGAATGATCGTGAGTGCAGCACGAGCGATGTTGCATGATCAGGGCCTACCAATTCATTTGTGGGCAGAAGCATGCAATACTGCGGTTTATGTGCAGAACCGTTGTCCTCATAGAGTACTTGGCATGAGTACACCTAAAGAAGCTTTTACTGGTAATAAACCTAATGTTTCTCATTTTAAAATTTCTGGCTCATATGTTTATGTGCATGTGACCAAGGATGCTAGGAAGAAGCTGCAACCGACTACTGAAGTTGAGATATTTGTGGGGTACACAGAAACACCCCATAATTATCGTGTGTATTTGCCGAATAGTAAGATGACTGTTATGCGACGGGATATAAAATTCGATGAGGGGAAATCCATGCAGTTGTCGCTTGAGAGGGAGCTAGACGTGCATGCAAAAGAGGAATTGTTGGTTCCCAAGGATGAGTCTCAAGATGTGGATCAGCCACATGAAGAGGTTCATGGAGTGGAGGAAACCACTCAAGCAGAGCCATCCATCAAAAATGGCAGAAAGCGCACCACGGAAGTTGATAGATTGAGACTAGATGCTACACAGAATGTAGGATCCCCTACTTCACAACACAGACAGAGACAGTCTCCTGATCGATTTGCTGGATACATGGCTCTCATGAGCAAATGTATTGTGACTGAACCATATTCCTTTCAGGAAGCAGTGCAGGACCCCACTTGGGTTGATGCTATGGTAGAGGAGTATGACTCCATTGTCGAAAACAGTGCATGGGAAATTGTCCCAAGACCGATTTATAAATCAGTGGTAGGTTTGAGATGGATCTACAAGGTAAAGCAAGTTGTTGATGGGAGTGTGGAGAAATACAAGGATAGGTTTGTGGCCCGGGGCTTCTCACAGATCGAGGGGATAGATTATGATGAGACCTTTGCACCTGTCACAAGGTACTCTTCCATCAGATCCATCCTTGCACTCTTAGCGCAGATGGGCTGGCGCATTCATCAGATGGATGTAAAAACTGTGTTCCTCAACGGGATCATTGAGGAAGAAAGTGTACATTGAATAGCCAGAAGGTTTTGAGACCTTTGACAGAGAGTCACATGTGTGCAAACTCAAGAGATCATTGTATGGGCTGAAGCAAGCACCCCGTGCTTGGTACACTCAGATAGACAGCTATTTCACCAAATTGGGCTTCACCAAAAGTGAAGCAGATGCAAACCTATACCAAATTGTGGTGGAGGGTAAGATTTTAATCATTGTGCTTTATGTTGATGATTTAATACTTACTGGTGATGAGCAGCTGATACACTCATGCAAGGAGGACCTTGCAAAGGAGTTTGAGATGAAGGATTTTGGCCTTCTTCATTATTTCCTTGGATTGGAAATATGGCAGCGAGATGGTGAACTTTTTGTGTCTCAAGGAAAGTATGTAAGAGAGATACTGGGTAAGTTTCACATGGAGGGATGCAAACCCATGGATACTCCTCTTCCAAGAAATTGGAGGAAAGAGGATGCTACTTCTGGAGAAGTAGTGGATGCTACTGTCTATCGACAGTTAGTGGGTTCGCTAATGTATTTAGTGAACACGAGACTGGACATTTGCTACGCAGTTAACCAGCTAAGTCAAGCGATGGTTAAGCCTACCAAACTCTTTTGGAAGGCGGGTAAGCATGTCCTGAGATATCTGAAGGGCTCATCTGAGTATGGATTATGGTACAGACAGATGGATGATGTGAAGTTGCATGGCTTCATGGATGCAGATTGGGTGGGCAGCCCAACGGACAGAAAGAGCACATCAGGGGGGATGTTTAGTATCGGATCTACAGTTGTTTCTTGGTACAACAGGAAACAGAGATCTGTGGCACTTAATTCAGCGGAAGAGGAATGCATGGCAGTGAGTCAAGTTGCATGTGAGGCTATCTGGATGAGGAAGATCTTGGTTGGTTTGTTTGGTTCTCATTTAGATCCGACAATGATTTATTGTGATAATCAGAGTTGCATTAAACTCTCGATTAATCCTGTGTTTCATGACAGATCTAAGCATATAG
>ML777444.1:616581-630898 GCA_009831015.1 Picea engelmannii | reverse complement strand
GCTCACCAGGAGCAAATTCGAATATCATAGAGACAGGATTGGGGTGAAGGATAATCCCTTTCTTGTTGAGAGGGAGTGTTGAAAAGTCAACAAGAAACATGTGTCTAATTTACTTTTCCCTTAAATAAATTGGACAATAAATAATAATCTATTATTTCATTCATAACTGAGTGAGTTGGATTTGTAACAGAATTGTAATGCAGTTAAGTGAGTTAAGATTAGTTGTACTAGTTGTAACTAAACATGCACTAGTGAGAGTTCAATTAATCAGTGAACTCACATGCAACTGAAGATTCACCACGGTTAACTACATGCATGTCAGATCCAGTGGAGACCCAGTTGAGATAACATGTGAAAGGGATAGTTTGGCTATCAGTTGTGATTTGATCACACATGCAGTGGATATGGTTATGAGCAGGTGCAAACTAGGCAATATGATTCGATCATTGTGAGAATTCGAATTGCAGAGATTGTGCAGAGGCAAGTTGTCTGGACACAGGAATTGGCACATGTATTTGTTGATTTGTGTATGACAGTGTGAGACGATTGTATTGTACTGAGAGCTCTTGGATTAGAGTTTTGTATGAGATTGTTTCATGATTCATGATATACATAATATATGATAGTGGGGTTTTTAGCTTTACGCTTTCCCGATAAAACTTATGTGTTGTGTGTTATTGATATTTCACTTTGTGATTGTGGTTGTGATCGTGGTTTAATTTTCCACAAGAATAATAGTAGAAGCGATTTTGTATTTAACAGTGGTGTATAATTGTTAGATCAGGAGAATCCCAGGAATACATTAAGTGTATTGAAATTTCTACAACTACTCATTAGGTTCACGGGTTCACAGGCCTTCATTTTCACCCACTTGCTTGTCTCATAAGTTTGTTTTAACACTTAGCCATGTTTTTAGTTTCGCGGATTCATGGGTTCGATCCCTCATCCTTCCTTTCAACTTCTGTGTTCTACACTTCAACCATCACTTAACTTTTATTCTCTTGCGAATCACGAGTTCCCAAATGTCCCATTCTTCTGATGCTCTAGAGTCTGACCGACTGCCCTTCTATACTTAGTTTCTTTGGATCACTCGTCCAACCACGTGTTCACAAAAATTTCATGGTTAACTTCACTCACTTCCCTTCCCTCACTCCCACGACCCCGCAAACTCTCCAACCCACCTCTCCCTCATCCCCTGTTGTCCCATCTCCCATAGTTAGCCAAATTCTCAAAGCTATTCCAAGGCATGAAAACCAACGAATGAGAATATGACACATGGAAATGAATGAGGTCATGACATGTGGAAACCAACCATGTGGTGACACGTGGAAAATGTTAAGTGGTTACACATGGCAGTGACATGGAAACCAATCAAATGATGACACATGGTAAGCTGAGAATCGTGACACATGGAAGCAAAACATGTGATGACACGTGGTGATGATGTGGACCATTCTCATGATGACACATGAGCATGCCTCATTGATGGCATGGCATGAGGTGGACGATGATGGGATTCCAAAAAAATATTATTTTATTCGACAATTTTCCAAGGGCAGAATCCTCCAAGCTCCATAATTTCTTATCTTCTCTTGTTTCTTGCTAAGTGTATCAAACACTTAGTATTATATATCATGAAGAATATAATATCCCAATGCATGTGGGATAGACTTTTAAACCAAAAATTTGAATTTATTAAGGGAAGCACAAAATTCATCCAAGGGCCCACATTTGCCCATCAATTTTGATCGACGGTGGTTGAGTGTTGATCTTGCGGAGGCCATAACTTGAGCTCAAGGTGATGGATTTGCGCAAACTTTATATCGTTCGAAATATAATACGATGAATATTACATCATAAGTGATTTCCATGGATAAAAAAATTATTATCATTCCTAGAAAATTAAAACGCAATCCTCCTATTTTAAATGGGAAATTAATTAAATTGTGAAAACAAAAGTTTATTTAATAACTTTTATTAAAAAGGGAAAGAGACCCACATTAGATATGTATATATTGATGATATAATTTCATTAAGGAGGAATTAATGAGGCACTAATTAAATTGAATGTTTCAAGAAGAAACTTGTACGGGAATTTCAAGAGAGGAAGAAAACTCTAACTACTCAAGTCGTTAGAAAATCTCTTCTTAAAAAGAGAAGAGAGGATTCATCAAAGGTTCGAATAATCAGTATTCTCAGAGGGGCGGGGCAAAGGATCAAAGGGAGAAGAGTGTACAGCCATGGATACACAATCAAGCTTCTGATCAAAATAAAGAAATCACCATCTTCTTCATTATTTCTATTCTTCTACACCACTTCTCCACTTCTCATAGCTTTATGCTTGAATCTCAGAGTTGAGCACAAGGTTGTGTTGTCGAGTGTGTTTTCTTGTATTATTCTACATACTTTTCTTGTATGATCATGGAGTATTTTCAGCCACACACATGGTTGTCAAATTTTTGGTAATGAAGAACATTTCTCATGAATAAACTCCACAAAGAATTGCTTCGAGGTCAATCTTAATTGTATCTTGTAACTTTGAGTTTTAAGTATGAGATATTTGAGGTGGACCTATGAATTTATCTTTTATTACTAATTGCAGTACTCTATTAAAATTATTTGAAATGATCAAATCATTCTCTCCTATTTCTCATGAAGAAGATATGGATGGGTTTATGTATTATTAAGAAGATTGTGTGTGATAATGATCACAATTTAATTATGATGTTGAAGCCCTCCTTCAATCTTTTCTTATTGTAAAAAGACTTTTGTTGCACATAAAGGTCATATTGGGTTATTGAAGAACCATTTTCATATAAATACAAGCAATAAAGATTTGGGGTTTGTTGCTTAGCACTCTCCCTAATCCAAGATATTCAAAGATATATCTTTTAGCCAAAGAGGAGAACCACCTCTCTAAAAATGAAGGGGGACTAATTTCCTCGTGAGGTTGTCATTTCGGTCCTGACGAATTCAAGCGTCAAATTTTTTTGCGACCATACTGGGGGTCGATTTATTTTCAAGTCATTTAAGGCCCTACTTCAGATAAGATTGAAGAACCAGAAATCTCCATGGCTCAAAGTTTCAAAAAGAAGATTCAAGAAAATTGTTGCTTATTTTAAGCATGGTTCACCTTTTTTGTAATTTTAAAAAGACCCAAGAAGCACCAAAGATTCAGGAGAATGAACTCCCTGGAAACTCTATTGGTGATCCAGAATTGGATCTCGAGACCAAAATGGGTCCAGGAAGGCCTAAATATCAAAGTGCTCAGAATGGATTCAAAACAGACATGTACATAGGCCTCATTGATACGAACCCAAGGCAACTTGAATGGGCTCAAATGGACATCGTATGTTCCAGATATTGTGATCTGTTTGTTTCTCCAAACAGGAAAAATTTGATGATTGTACAATTCATACAGTGGCACGTGGTAGCTGACTGTACAGAACGTATGGTCGTACAGCTGACATGGTAGGGTCCGCTAGCACTGACATGGGAAGACAGGTGGACTAATCAAACTATGACATGTGTCACCACTGCAAGGGTGACACGTGGTAGGGTGCGCTAGCGCTGACGTGGGAAGACAGGTGGACTAATCAAACTATGAAATGTGTCACCACTACAAGGGTGACACGTGGCATAGGCTGACATCACATGTCTATACAACACATGTCACAGGCTGACATGGAAAGGTATAGTGGCGCTAACAGGTGGACCAATTATCGCTTGACATGTGGCAATTGTGGGCAAGTGGTGAGGTGCCACGTGGCACCCATTTAGTGGTTCGTTGGTTTTGGAAAAGGGTTTGAAGTTCACGAGAGATGACCCTCTGACCTATGGCCTGGGTGGTAAGCAATTTGACAGGGGTCGGGCTACCAGCCTGCTCGCAATAGTTCTTATTATACAATGTAAAAAACTTATATTTAAAGTGGATACAATGTATATTTAAGCGGAAAAGGGTTGGGGCCTAGCCCCAACCCTCGACACATACGACCGTTGTTATACGACCAGACCTAAACTATAATCGTTGGCACAGAGGTTTGTGGAACAGCCCTGGAACCTAGCCCCGGATCCCGGTCCCATGTAACTACATATGACCCTATCCTGTATTGTTTGGCGCGCGGATAATAGTTAGTGTCCGATCGGTCAGGCTAGCCCGCTGACCAGGGCGCTAGTCCAGGAGCTAATGAATGAGGGGCCTAACTGTATTAGAGCATGTGGAATCCAGGGGTGTGGGCACATGGTCACACACAGGACCAAGACCTAGAACAGGAGGGGCCAATGCACCCTGCATTTAGTGCTAGGCCACATGGAGCGCACCAGGTCACCAGGAGCCCGCGAAAAAAAGGGGTTGTGCCCTTGATTTATGCCCAAAGTGGATTTTTATTCAATATTGTATGATTTTCAGTGATTTTCTCAGCAGTTTTGAGGGATTTTGGCCAATATTGAGGGATATTGGGCCCTTTTTTAGGCCAGATCTTGGGCAGAAGTTGGGAGGTTGTTACCCACTCCTAATCTATATAAACCAAAGGTTCTTGAAGCCATGGGAGGGGGGTTCAAATAGGTTTATGTTGAAGGATTGTTGAGCCAAAGCCATTTTTTATGTAGGGAAGCCATTGAGGAGAGCAAATTTGCAGGCCATTTCTGGGAGCTCCGTTCATCCATTTTCAATGTCGTCAGTTTTGTTGGGTTCTTGAGATCTGGTAGAACAAGACCAGATCAATTTGTAACCTTTTTGGTACTGTTATGATCTAAATTTAAAGCTTAAAACAAAAATAAGAAACCCTCACCCACTAAGACAAAGGCCCAGAGATGTAGGCGAGATTAACGAACTCCGTTATCTCTTTGGTGTTTTATGGTTTGTTTTTCTTCATGCTTATGTTCAAATATGTATATTATCTTATGGATACTATGTTTCTTCTTTCATTAATTTCCTAAATGGTAAAATAAATCATGCAAGATAACTCAACCATTGTCATTTAAAATATCTTTTTGTATCAAGTGGTATAAGAACTAGTTCACAATTGGTTTTTGAGTTTGCATGATTACCATGGAAAAGTTGAATCGTGGTGAAGGCAAGCTTGTTGAAGAGAATCCATTGATTGGAATGAGAAAGAGAACTTATAAAAGTGAGAAGATGGCATCGGAAGAGGGACTTTCTCATGATGAGAAGGAGTTTCGAAAAACTTTCTTCGCCATGTCGGAGATGATGAAGGTTATTTATGAGGATTACTTGGAATGGAAGAGACTGAATCTAGGTGAATCTTCAAAGGTCAAAAGTGAAGAAGGAGAGGATCCTCCTCAAATTCCTCCTTCACCTCCTTCTTCTCCATCAACTTCTTCTTCTTCAACTTCAAGTTCTAAAAGCACCGCAAGAAAACATGTCCATAAACATAAACATGAAATGCCTTTACTAAAACTTGATGTGAAATTTGAATTACCTATGTATGATGGTGAATTCAGTGCAGAGAGACTTGATAATTAGGTCAGACAGATGGAGGTTTATTCGGTGTGTAACAAATCAAGGATGAGGCAACTTAGATCAAGTTGGCATCACTTTGACTTGCAGGCACAACACTCATCTGGTGGCAAAGCAAGTTGCAAAATGGCACACAACAAGTGGGTAATGTATTTCCACCATGGAAAATTTTTATTTCTGCACTTAGAAAGCAATTCTATCCTTTGGGTTATAAAGAGAAAGCTTTAATTGAATGACAAGCTCTTAAACTAATAAAAGGACAAACAGTGCAGGAATACACAGATGGTTTTCATAAGATGGCATTGATGTTAGATATTCCTTTACATACCCAAGAAACTCTTATGAAGTATATAGGAGGTTTACCTGCACACATTCGTAACACTGTATTTATGTTTAGACCTACTAATCTTGATGAGGTTTATATTCAACCTACATACATTGAAGTAGGGAAAAAAGTAGTTGGTGTCAGGGGAATCGTCTTCGAGGAAAGAGGACAAAAGGAAGTGGAATGGAAAGAAGGAAAATTCAATGGCAGGAAAGGAAGAGAAGCCATCTTGCAAGCATTGCAAGAAAGAAGGGCGTGATGAGGACCGTTTTTTGAAATTACATCCCAAGAAGAGACCAAAGTGGTTCAAAGAAAGGAAAGGGAGGCAAACAATTGCAGCAGCAACACGACCAAAAGACTTGGGATCGGATTCGGGTGATGAATCTAAAGTCTCATTGGTTGGTTTGGCAGGTAAAATTGGTGAAGGATTTGATTCTAGAAGTAAATTGTTTCATATAAGGGTCATTATGAGACATACTAAGGTTGACACATTGATAGATAGTGGATCTCAATCTAACTTGATTTCAGAGTAATTAGTTAAACAATTGGGATTAAACACTCAGATGCATCATAAGCCTTACACACTTAAATGGATAAGAAACAATCATCAATTGCACATAACAAAGCAATGCACATTAAAATTTGCAATTTCATCTAAGTTTGTGGACGATGTAACATGTGATGTGGTGCCACTCAAAGAATGTGGAATGGTCTTAGGCAATCCTTACTTGTATGATCGTAAAGCAATCTTCTACAGGGAAAAGAATCAATATCACTTAACCAAAGCAGGTCAAAAATATGTTGTTCATGCTCATCATTTGAAGGCAAATAAATCTCTTCAAACAATGGAACAATTAAGAAAGGCAGCTCATGCAAGCAACACACCTATAATTGTTTCAAATCAAGTAATTGATCTTAAGCAAGAACATGAGATGATTGTAGAATGGAAGATCAATCACACTTTACTTCAAGATAAGCTAATGTCATGCAAATATTACAAACATATTAGCTCATTTGCAGTCACATTTCTGATGTTATCATTAGTAATGTTGTCAACATGGATTATAGTGGCTTCAGTAAGATGTGACATAGTACAAGTGGCTAACAATATGTTGTCAGTTATCATGGTTGTTTTACAGTTGATCTTGATGAGACAGGTGCACAGGACAAAGTTTAAAGACAAAGAACAAGTGGGGTGGCCTAAGTAACCTTTTGGAGGACCAAAAGGTCTTTAGTGGGGAGGCGTGATCCAGAATTGGATCTCGGGACCAAAATGGGTCCACGAAGGCCTACAAATCAAAGTCCTCATAATGGCTTCAAAACAGACATGTGTGTAGGCCTCGTCGATACGAACCCAACACAACTTGAACGGGATCAAACAGACGTCGTATGCTCCATATATCGTGATCTATTCATTTCTCCAAACATGCAAAATTTGATGATTATACAGTCTGTACAGTGCCACATGGCAGCTGACTATATAGGCCATACGACCATACAACTGATGTGGCAGGGTGTGTTGGCGCTAACGTGGGAAGACAGGTGGACCAATAAGACTGTGACACATGTCACCACTGCAAGGGTGAAACGTGTCACAGGCTTACATGGTAGGTTCGTACGACACATATCACAGGCCGACATGGAAGGTACAGTTCCACTGACAGGTGTTGACAGGTGGACCAGTTATCGCTTGACACATGGAACTTGTGAGCAAGTGGTGAGGTGCCACGTGGCACCCATTTAGTGGTTCGTTGGTTTTGGAAAAAGGTTTGGAGTTCACGGTGTTATCACTCCAAGTAACTCCTTAGGGTTGTAGGCTAAGGATGCTTGGTAACTTAAGAATAATGGTTTTTATGTATTTGGGACAATGGGGTCTTCAATGATTTGTATGAGAAGCAACTCATTACACTTCTAAAGATAAAGTGCTTTCAGTAAACAATAACCAGATCCAATAGTTGAAAGGGGGTATGGAGAATGCTATTCTTGATTGCCAATACAAGTGAAAGTAGGGCCTAATACAAGACATCAAAGAATCCTTTAATTTCAAACCTATGAGTTCAACAAAGAGGTAACAGTCTTTATGAACTAAAACAACCTGAAAGTAAAGTACAGAGAATGAAAGATGAGTAATTCTGGTATTGTAAACGAGAGGAAACTCCACTTTATTTATGCAAAAAGAGTCTATACAATAGCATGAAAATGTTTCCCAGTTTGAACCCCCTAGTGCTCCAAATGCCTTTGGCTTTATAGCCTCTTACAATCAGTTTCAGATCCTAAAACAATGGATCTGATATTCTAAAAATAGAAATTCAAAACTAATTCACAAAAGATAAGGAGAGATCCTCAAGATGAGGTCAACCTCTATCTTTTGGTCTTCAAACATTGGTTGAAAGTTGATGAAGTGTAGCCTATCCTTCCAAGGCTCTTTGATCTTTTCCTTTGAAAGTAGAATTCGAATTTGATGATGTGTGCCAAAAATCCCTATCATTTTGCCCTTGAAAATCACCAAATCTAGTCAAAAAATTCCCTTTTGACCTTCATCTCCAAGAATGGCCTTCATATTTTGATTTGATAATTCATAACCAGCTTATTGAAGAAGAATTCAAACCATTCAAACCCAAAAATTCCTGATCTGGGCGAAAATTTGGCTATTCTGGCCATGACAGGCTTTCCACAGCAAACTTACCCAAAAATTTGCTCCTGCGCTGTTGAAAGTCGCCACTTTCCACAGCTAACTAGTCATAATTCTGCCTTTTGCGCTGGTGAAAGTGCAGATTTTTTCAAAATCAAATTTCTCGGTCATGGAGAGTCTGTTTTGCATGTTTAAATAGTCAATCGACATCTACAAATCCTAAACTTTCCAACGGTGCTTTCAGATCTGCATTTGGAGCCCAGGAAGCTGTCAAAATTTTCACTACGAGATTAGGCATCCCTCTTTCAAAAATGCTAGTGTGTTTTTGGTCGCTAACATCTGGCTCCAACTGGGATGGATACCTCCCTGTGAGGTCTCCAAGAACCTAGCAGACCTTGTGCCTTTAGTATTGGGCCATGGAGTCATTCATCCTTTTCGGTGGTTAATGAGCACACACATGGGCTCGCCTAAACCACCGAAAACATAAACTTACCCAAAAATCAAAAACTTGATGAAGCTTGATTACCTGCAAGACTACAAAGACCTCAGGGCTTGTTAGATGAAGCTCCTCGTCCAATCTGTCAAAGTCTTGGGATCCTTTGGATGGTATGGATGCTGCACTTCTGCAATCGAATTCATCTTCCTCTGCTGAAAGAGGTTCACTAGATTTTTCAAGGAGTGACTAGCATAGAAGTGGATCTTCTGAACAACTGGCCATTTTGGAGGGGACAACATTTATGTTGGCTTTATCAATATGAAAATTGTCATTCAATTTGATTTCTGCATCATGAAAAGTTTCTTCCTTAACAATTGTTCTCACTTGCTCCCCAGGTTCTAGATGAAGATCTGGACCCACCTCAACAGGAACATAGTTTATGTCATTTCCAGATTCAGAGTACAGACCCGGCATACCTGATATGGCTACAAACCCAGCAGAAAAATTACCTTTCACACACTCATCTCATAATCTGGACCCTTGAACTTCATGGTTTCAAACTGTGATCTTTCTTCAATTCGTTTCTGCAACTGTTCAACAAATTTGTCTAATTCATCAGACATGATAAGATAGATCCTGCACTTTGTCCATCTCCTTCAATGTCTTTGGTCTCAACATGTAGACTATGAAGCATCTCTTCATTTTCTTCATCCATCTTATCTTGTAGCCCAATCAAATTTCTAAGTCTACTGTGAGTCTTATTAAGTACTCTAACAGCTGATTCTCTTTCTTGCTAGATGAGTTCCAATTTCCTAGTGAGTTTTTCAAATGATCTTTGTATCTCTGTATTCTCACGACAACACAATTCAAGTTTTATCTTCAGGCCCCTCAACTTGTTAATTTTTTCTATGATAGCATTGACAAGGGTAGAAAGGCGGAGATTAACAGTTGAACAATCTGATTCAGAACAGAAATCAGAAGAAACTTTTTGGATTGATTCTTCTAGACTTTCTGCAGCATGAAGCATTGCAACAACACAAGAACTTCTCTCTTCCTCTAATGAAGATGTCTGCTCAGCAAATTCTTTTTGTAATGTCTCTAACTGTTTCTCCAGTGCTGTTGAATTCTCAAAAGCATGATGATTCAGATTGTGTAGTTGACAATGCAAATCATTAATTTGAGAAGTATCTTTCAATACCTGTTCCATGAGTTGCTCATTCTTCTCTGTCAATGTAGCTAAATTCTCATCCTGTGTTTTCTTTTCTTGCTTAAGCACATCAATATCGACCTCCAGCTGCTTCAGAATGGCTGTCAAGTTCATAAGTGCACATACAAGGGCTACTCTGCCTAGCCTTAGAAGAGCATGCACATCATCAAAAAGGCAAATCCCAAATCTCAATCCGCCAGCATGTTTGAAGCTTGCAGAACATGATGTCTCCAAACACTTTGACAAAACTTCACTAACAGTCTCTGGCAAAAATACAGCAGACAAACTTAAACAAACCATTGTTGCATCCAGGGGATCACTTTTCCACTGACCTGATACAGTCATGACTTTCTCCTCCATAGAAGTCTCATTTAACTTAATTTTCACCTGGCCAAAACACCTCAAACACAAAAATAGAACTTTGCTACTGATGCAATTAATTATGTTTCATTATTATAATCCACCCTCGAGGCATTTGGGAAAATAAAACTCGGACCTGTGCAAAAATTGTAGCATCCTGCCCTGTTTCTGCGCTTTTGGTAGTTAAAGAGACAAAAGTTTGAAAACGTTGAATACCAAAAGCTCTGCCTTTTGGTGGCTAATGAACAATTGAACTGTTCGCCTAAGCCACCAAAACTTGTGACTTAAAAATAGTTTAAAATGTGTTACCTCTCTAAAATCTTCTGCAGTCTGAGCAAGGTCTTTCAAGCCAGGATTTCCTTTGGGCAAAAGCAAGCTTGATAGAAGGCTCTTTGTGCTCCCTTGTTGATCACATTTCACAAGGTTTCTGCAGATTTTATCATCACTGGTGCTTCCAGAATTTGATTTCAATCTTCAATCTTTGAGCAGCTGCTTGTGGAGAAGGATTTTCTGAAAGGACTTCTTCTTCGACATCATTGTCAGAAACTAAATCTGAGGAACTAGCTTCATATGCCTTGGCCTGAACATTGAAGCCTATCCTTCTCAAAGGTGTCTGACATAAGCCAAGCCCTACACAGGGTGTGAGCTTTAGAGACTGCCCGTATATAGCTTTACTATCAAGTGCAGATGACAGTCGAATCAATCCACCCACAGGAAGAGACCTGGGCTTCCGATTTATTTTAGATAGCACATTTATTTGTGAAAAATAAATTGGCAGTGAGATAGTTGTACGATCTGGTACACTGCCTTTGCACAACGTACTTCCAAACATCATATTGGTACTTGCAGACATTTCTGATACTGATACCCACGTGAATAGGACAACTTAGTAAACGCCGATGTCGGAGAGGAAAAAACAAGCACCTTGCAGTGCAGCGATCGGCAGGATACTCTCAAGACCTCTGTGGAGAATTCCAGGTACCCTTCCCAAGTCTTTAAAAGGTCGATGAAGCTGCAGTTTTGGTTGCCATCCAGACCAGACCCTCTTGTTCGGAGTTTTGGAGTATGTCTTCTCTGTACAGGCTTGAGAAATCTTTGAAGAGCTAAGGGGAATTGCTCAGAGCAACTGTTGAATGCAGCAAGCTTCCGATCCACAACTTCCAAAGGAGAATTACATGCAGCCTGATAGTTGCGTTCATCTCTTTACTTTGCTGAACGAAATCCCATGTGTATCGGGATATGAAACTTCTCTCTGCGATTTCAATGGCAAGAAATCTGGAATCAATCTTTTTCAAACATTTACCCATCATTCATGCTCGGTTTTCCATTAGAAATAAAAATCAAATCAAATCAGTAAAAAAAAATTCGAGCTTGCTTAGAAGCTGGACTCAAATTTTTTGGAGTAAAAGACAATTCGATTTGTTACAAAAAATATGGAATTTGTCTCTATCTTGTGTTTCCAAGTGATCTACTCTGCCATCTGCCATCTGTTCATGCAAATTTGACTGCACGCGTCCTCCTCATCTGCAAATCCGAAAACGTAAGGCATATCCCTAGATGATACTAGACCAAAAAGATTGAAACGATCACCACAGTGTTGTTCTTCCAGAAGGCTTATCCCGTCCTCCTTTGGTATTCGGTGACGATTTGCCCTTGATCTGCCTCCTCCAATATTCACTCGACCTGTTGGATTCTCATCGGTAGAATAGGAAGCCACCATGCAACCTATAGAGCCCACATTAACCTCAAGTGCAACACATGCAGATGCAGAGGAAAATACGTTATGTGTACCCACTGCAGAAGAATGCTCATGTTGGATACCATAAGCAGGACCAGCACTGTTAACTATGGGAACATTTGAAGTTAATTTCTCTGATGGAACAGAATCAGACCATTTTGTCACATATGAGGAAGAACCCCCAGACCCTTTCACTATACTTAACTTAGCCATGGATTTGCATCTCGTAACCTCATCAACTGCAGCTGCAATACTTGGTTCTTTAAAATCATCCCACAAGGCATACAACTGACCAGGATTAGCAAGGGCATTCTGACTACGAACAGGAATTTTCTGTCACTGATTTTACAAGACCTTTTGAGATTCCTACATTATCATTGTCTAGAGCTTGCTCTCTTTTTAGTTGTTGCGGGTGCTTTGCATACCGTGTGGAAAGCAATGTACAAAGATTCATCAAAGCTTTCCTAACTGTTAGTTCATGCTTGAAAGAAGCAATTCTTCTTCGGCAAATCTCCGGAGGAGCTGGAAAACCAAGTATTGCAACCCAATCAACACGATGAAATCGAGCCCCCAAGGATGCTCTGTATCTTTCATAGCTAGTAATCAAAGATCTCTCTAAACTGTTAGTCCAGGGAAGTCGTCTCTTTCGCATAGGCTTCAGCCTTGACAGAGCACTAATATGATTAATAAGTGTGTCTTCATTGTCATCTTCTTCATCATCTATCAAACTGTAATAAAGTGTTGAACACAAGTTCCTACTGTAACTACTAAACTGAAAAGGATTTCCTGCTCGATGACGAGCTTATTTTCTATCTATTCCTACCCTAACCAATAAAGGCAAATTGATCAAGTAAAACTGAATTTCCAATGAAGCCAAGTAAGAAATTGACTTACTAATATCTTGTTTGATCTTGACTTGAAAAATATTAGAAACCATAACGTATAGAAATGGATTTTGACAGGGCAGCAGAACCAACCTCCCTTCAAAGACAGATTGACATATGTTCTACTCAAAGACTCGCAATATTCATCAAAAGGATCAGCGAGGCTGCAAAGAAAAACTTCTTCCTGTTGTTTGAGCTGAAAATCAAAAAATCTATGGGTATTCTCTTTACCATGAAGATTGGCACCTTCAGCTATCCGTAAATCTGAAAATGGTTGTAGACTGATTTCTATACTAATCATGGATTGTTTGATATCTGCTGCATATTTTAGATCAAGAATGATAAGTATCGATGGTGAAGGAAAGAACACCTGCTTCTGAATTTCTTGGGATATATCAGCAACTTCTTTATCAAAATCTGAAGCCTCCTTAATCCCATAGTCAAAACTATAAGAGACATTCGAATCAATGACAAATGTGTCTATAATATGACTATCACCAACATCTTTACAATCAGAAGAAATACTAAATGAATGCTGGATGTGGAATGCAGATTCTTTACAACAGTTGTCAAAAATAAGAGCTGAGTAAAATTTCTCGTAATATGAATTGAAGGCCACATGAAAATCCTTCAGAGAATGGATACTAAGATTAGGAAGAGATTGACACCATTCATGAGCGTTTTCTTCTAAATAAAATTCGAACAGCTTGATCAAGACATCTTCGTGAACAAAACCATGTTCAAGCATGCACTTATGAAAATTGACTAAGTGCTCACCAGGACGATCATCCTTGCTTCCTCTGAATCTTGAAAGATAATCATCCCATTCAATTATAGTCGGTACTGGATGTGGAAAACTAGCTATATCTGAGAAATCACAGAAAGCGTACCTCTTAGCTAAGATCTTTTCCATTTCATAACAGTGGAGTCACCAACGGATTTCTGAACAATGGAGTCGCCACTGAATCCGTCCTTCATGGAGTCGCCACTGAATTCGTCCCAATGGAGTCGCCAGATAGATGATTACAACCAAATGATGTCCAAGCTTTGTCTATCATCAAAGTTGGATCTTGTCGTCTCCCAAGGAAGCTGAGCTTCGATCTCCTCTCCCCAGCAACGGCGCCAATTTGTTATCACTCCAAGTAACTCCTTAGGGTTGTAGGCTAAGGATGCTTGGTAACTTAAGAATAATGGTTTTTATGTATTTGGGACAATGGGGTCTTCAATGATTTGTATGAGAAGCAACTCATTACACT
>ML777444.1:527148-616070 GCA_009831015.1 Picea engelmannii | reverse complement strand
AATTTGATGATGTGTGCCAAAAATCCCTATCATTTTGCCCTTGAAAATCACCAAATCTAGTCAAAAAATTCCCTTTTGACCTTCATCTCCAAGAATGGCCTTCATATTTTGATTTGATAATTCATAACCAGCTTATTGAAGAAAATTCAAACCATTCAAACCCAAAAATTTCTGATCTGGGTGAAAATTTGGCTATTCTGGCCATGACAGGCTTTCCACAGCAAACTTACCCGAAAATCTGCTCCTGTGTTGTTGAAAGTCGCCACTTTCCACAGCTAACTAGTCATAATTTTGCCTTCTGCGCTGGTGAAAGTGCAGATTTTTTCAAAATCAAATTTCTCGATCATGGAGAGTCCATTTTGCATGTTTAAATAGTCGATCGACATCTATAAATCCTGAACTTTCCAACAGTGCTTTCAGATCTGCATTTGGACCCCAGGAAGCTGTCAAATTTTTCACTACGAGATTAGGCATCCCTAAATCAAAAATGTTGGTGCGTTTTTTGTCGCTAACGCACGGGAGTCGACCCTGTGACTTATGGTCCGGGTGGCAAGCGATTTGACAGGGGTTGGGCTTCCAGCCCGCCTGCAATAGTTCTTATTATACAATGTACAAAACTTATATTTAAAGTGGATACAATGTATATTCAAGTGGAAAAGGGTTGGGGCCTAGCCCCAGCCCTCAGCACATACGACCGTTGTTATACGACCAGACCTAAACTATAATCGTTGGCGCGGAGGTTTGTGGAATAGCCCTAGAGCCTAGCCTCGGATCCCAGTCTCATGTAACTACATATGACCCTATTCTATATTTTTTGGCGCATGGATAACAGTTAGCACCCTGTCGGTCGGGCTAGCCCGCTGACCAAGGCACTAGTCCAGGAGCTAATGAACAAGGGGCTTAACTGTATTAGAGCACATGGGAGCTAGGGGTGTGGGCACATGGCCACACATGAGACCAGGACCCAGAATAGGAGGGGCTAGCGTGCCCAACATTTAGCGCTAGGCCACATGGAACACGTCAGGTGATCAGGAGCCCACGAAAAAAAGGGGATGTGCCCTTGATTTATGCCCAAAGTGGGTTTTTATACATTATTGTATGATTTTTAGTGATTTTCTCAACAGTTTTGAGGGATTTTGGCCAATATTGGGGTATATTGGGCCCTTTTTTAGGCCAGATCTTGCTAAGAAGTTGGCAGGTTGTTACCCACTCCTAATCTATATAAACTAGAGGTTATTGAAGCCATGGGAAGGGGGTTCGGAACATGTTTATGCTGAAGGATTGTTGAGCCAAAGCCATTTTTTATGCAGGGAAGCCATTGAGGAGAGCACCTTTGCGGGCCATTTCTGGGAGCTTCGTTCATCCATTTTCAGTGCTATTAGTTTTGTTGGGCTCTTGAGATCTAGTAGAATAAGACCAGATTAGTTTGTAATCTTTTTGGCACTGTTATTATGTACATTTAAAGATTCTAACGGAAATAAAAAAAGCCTCACCCACTGAGACAAAGGCCCAGAGATGTAGGCGAGATTGTCGAACTTCGTTATCACTTTGGTGTTTTATGGTTTGTTGTTCTTCATGCTTATGTTAAGATCTGTATATTATCTTATGGCTACTATGTTTCCTCTTTCATTCTTCCTCTTTCATTAATTTCCTAAATGGTAAAATAACTCATGCAAGATAGCTCAACCATTGTCGTTTAAAAGATCTTTTCGGATCAATTGGAAAAAATCAAAATGAATGATTTCATTCATGTCATTATGCTCCTTTATATCCTTCAACAAGCCCATCAGTGGCTTCACAAGACTCAACAAAAGGAACAACTGCCCAAAGATGAAGGCGACTATATAGAGGTCCTTTAAATCTAACAGGAGAAAATTTTCAAATGCCCAATATTTGTATGGAAAAAAATTCTACATTCTTTGGGAATGCTTTAGAGGATGTAGAACAACATTTGTTTAGATTCCAATGTGCATGTGAAATTTTCAATCTCACTAAAGATAATGTTACATGTAGATTATTCTTGCAAACTCTATGTGGGAATGCTCTTGAATGGTATAGTTCATTGCTGCCTGGAACCATTACCAGTTGAGATGTACTATAATCTTTTTTTATTGAAGAATTCATTCCATATGTTGCTTCCCACACACCCTCTCACACATGGACACAAAAAGATGAAATGAATGATTCAGAAGAAGAATATCATGAAACACTACAAGACTTTTCTAAATCAAATCTTGTTGCTGAGAATGAAGACAAGAGTTCCAAAGACCAAGGAAAGGATATCAACATCTCATATACTCCATATGAGGAAGAAATTAAAGAGTCTCCACCAAATATGCAAGAAGAATTCAGCCAAAATAAAGAAGAATTGGTGGAAGAAAACAATTTTGAGAACAAAGAAGACAGTCATTGCATAGAAGAAAGACATTTCCAAGACACCTCCAATGAAACAATAATCTTGAATGTGGAAAAAGAATAAAAAGAGAATGTTTTCAAGAAATAAATTTCTCATTTGATTGAATATAGCAACACTTTGGGGCAGCCAAGAGTATATTATATTGAATATTGGTTCTAAAGTATTGTCATCCCGCCAACGCAAACAAGTCTTTTGCACACATTGCTCGATCCCATTTTGGTACATTTTGGGCATGCTCCTGATTTTCATGCTCTTGATTTATTGGTAGCAACCCCAATCTTTTTCTTACTATTGGAGCCCATTTCACAAGTCAATTGGATGCTCAAATGGATCCATTGGAAATCCGCCTATACCTAAGGTTCCCCTTTCTTTCAAGTAAGTTAGGGTAGGTAGATCATGTATGTATATATTTTGTTTCTTCAATTCATTTTTGCATAATAAGTCAGTCTTTGTATTGAATTTTGAAGATAACTCCATGAAAGAAGAAGAATTATAAGAGTTCATTTTGAATATGATTCCATATCCCAATGGAGAAGGCAATTGGTCTAGATATTCTGGTGTTCTCAGTAACCCATAGGGGGTCACTATCTCGTAGTTGGAGCCACTTGTTGACCAAAACTTGGTCATCTATATATTTATGCTCTTGGATTCATAAAAGCCTTGATATCAAAAGAATACATTTTTGAAATTTTATAAGTTCACTTTGCAACCCTCGGTCTCAGCTTCGTCATGCACTTTTCGGATCAGAAATTCGCTTCTGTATGCCTAAGTTATTCAAGATCTGGTCGAAAGGTTCAAAGGAGAGATTATGAAGAATTTTCTAAGTATCATGTTCTCCTCTCCATTTTCGAATTGTGAAGTACTCTCATCACTTATTTACCTCACCTTCCATCTCCAAACTTAACCATTTTTCTCTTTTCACAACTCTTCTCCATATGCTCCACTAGTCTCTACACTTAGACGTTTTTGGGACTCTTCCTTCATCTCCTCATCGGGTTGGCAGGTTGGCAGACTCATACATTACATCATCTTCTCTAACTCCCTCACTTGCCAACCCGTTATCTACATATTACACTCTCTACCTTTGACGCCTACATTTATCCCCTTCCCCCCTAACTACTCATCTCCTCATCGGGTTCATGAGTTTGTGGGACTTCATTTCCACCCACTTGCTTATCTCATAAGTATGTTTTAACACTTAGCCATTTTTTCAGGTTCACGGGTTCACGGGTTTGAGCCCTCATCCTTCCCTTTTCTGCAACCTTCACATTGCACTTCAACTTCCATGTTCTACACTTCGACCATCACTTAACTTTTATCTTCATTGTGGATCCAGGGTTCCAAAATGTCCCATTATTTTGATGCTCACGAGTCTGAATGACCACCCTTCTCTACTTAGTTTCTTTGGATCACTCGTCCAACTGCGAGTTCGCAGGTTCACAAAAATTTCACGGTTAAATTCACTCACCTCCGCAAACCCTCCAACCTGCCTCTCCCTCATCCCCTCTTGTCCCATATCCCATAATTAGATCAATTTTCAAATCTATTCCAAGGCATGAAAACCAATGAATGATAATATGACACATGGTAATGAATGAGTTCATGACATGTGGCAACCAAGCACGTGGTGACACATGGCAATGACAGGGCAGCCAATCAAATGATGACACATGGTAAGCTAAGAATCGTGACACATGGCAGCAAACCATGTGATGACACGTGGTGATGATGTGGACCATTCATGTGATGAAACATGGGTGTGACTCATTTATTACATGGCATGAGGTGGACGATGACGAGATTCCAAAAAAATATTATTTTATTCGACAAATTTCCAAGGGTTGAATCCTCCAAGCTCCATAATTTCTTATCTTCTCGTGTTTCTTGCTAAGTGTATCAAACATTTAGTATTATATATCATGAAGAATATAATATCCCAGTGCATGTGGGATAGACTTTTAAACCAAAAATTCAATTTTTATGAAGGGAAGCACGAAATTCATCCAAGGGCCCATATTTGCCCATCAATTTTGATTGACGGTGGTTGAGTGTTGATCTTGCGAAGGCCATAACTTGAGCTTCGGGTGACGGATTTGCGCAAACTTTATATCATTGAAAAGATAATACGATGAAGATCACATAAGAAGTGATTTCCATGGCTAAAAATTTGATTACTATTCCCAGAAAATTAAAACACGTTGCTCCTATTTTAAATGGGAAATTAATTAAATTGTGAAAATAAAAGTTTATTTAAAAACTTTTATTAAAAAGGGAAAGGGACCCATTTTAGATATGTATATATTGATGATATGATTTCATTAATGATGAATTAATGAGGCACTAATTAAATGGAATGTTTTAAGAAGAAACTTGTACGGGAATTTCAAGAGAGGAAGAAAACCCTAACTACTCAAGTAGTTAGAAAATATCTTCTTTAAAAGAGAAGAGATGCTTCATCAAAAGTTTGGATAATCAGTATTTTCAGAGGGTCAGGGAAAATGATCAAAGGGAGAAGAGTGTACAACCATGGATACACAATTAATCTTCTGATCAAAATAATGAAATCTCCATCTTCTCCATTCTTTCTATTCTTCTACGCCACTTCTCCACTTCTCATAGATTTATGCCTGAGTCTCGGAGTTGGGCACAAGATTGAGTTGTTGAGTGTTTTTTCTTGTATTCTTCTACATAATTTTCTTGTATTATCATGGAGTATTTGCAGCCACATACATGGTTGTCAATTTTTTGTTAATGAAGAACATTTCTCATGAATAAACTCCACAAAGAATTGTTTCGGGGTTGATCTTAATTGTATCTTGTAACTTTGAGTTTTAAGTATGACATATTTGAGGTTGACCTATCAATTTTTATTTTATTACTAATGTTAGTACTCTATTAAAATTCTTTGAGATGATCAAATCATTCTCTCCTATTTCTCATGAAGAAGATATGGATGCATTTATATATTATTAAGAAGATTGTGTGTGTTGTTGATCACAATTTAATTCTGATGTTGAAGCCCTCCTTCAATATTTTCTTATTGTAAAAAGACTTTTGTTGCACATAAAGATCATATTGGTTTATTGAAGAACCATTTTCATATAAATCCAAGCAATAAATATTTGGGGTTTGTTGCCTAGCACTCTCCCTAATCCAAGATATTCAAAGATATATCTTTTAGCCAAAGAGGAGAACCAACTCTCTAAAAAGGAAGGGGGACTAATGTCCTCATGAGGTTGTCGTTTCGGTCCTAACAGATTCAATAGGAGGAAGGTTGTAGGTGAATTCACAAAAATCCTTAATGACTAGGAATTTCTTTCCATGGATTCAAAAGTAATAACTAGAGGTTGATAATGGGATGGAAAAGGAGATCATTTATACTTTTAAACTCCACTTTGCTTGTTTCAATAATGAGTATTGAACTCCATTATTTGGAGAAAAGGAAAACCTATTATGTAATTGACGTATACGATCCATATGAAGATATAGTTTAGCACCAGGAGACTTTGTTTTCCAATAATTTATTGCAACAAGAGTGGGTGATTCTAGGAGGGGATCTAAATTTTATTGCTAAGAGATCAAAGACTTGGTGCATAGCTATGAGGGTGAACCCTCTTGTATATTTATTTACTCATAATATAAAAGCAGAAGTGTTTATATATGTTGAACCAATAAAACTTGTTCCAACATGGATAAATAAAAAGGTCATGAGTGATTCAATAATTAAGAGATTGGATAGATTCATTATATCTAAGAGAATCATGTTAGATGAGGAAATAATTAGGACATGAGTTGGTTCAGGGGGTGAATCTAATCATCTTCTATTCTTGCTTCAATTTGAAAAATAAGATAGGAAACCATCTATCCCTTTTAATTTCAACCCTTTTTAACTTAAGGAGGAAGAATTTCAAGATCCAGCTAAGGTATAATGGAAGAGTTATGATGAGACACTAAGGGATACTTTATGCCATCAATTCGCTTCTAGTTTTAGTCAAGTTAAAACAACAATCTCAACTAGAGCACACAATAGACACAAATAAGGAACAAGATATGATCTTAGTGGATAAATAAATCTCGGGGTTATGTGAGAAAGATGAGAAAGGTAGCCCCGAGGGTTAGCTTAATTGGTCTAGATCCACATGTGATTTTTTCATGCTTGTTGTTGATCACGGGTTTGAGTCTCTTGATTCCCCCGAGATGAGGCCTCGGAATTAGGCAGACAGTTTACCATGTTTACCATCCACTGAACATGGGGAAGTATTTGGAGGGTTTTCCACGACTACATTTCTCGAAGAAAAAAAAAGGGATGAGAAAGGTGTCTTTATTGAAGCATATAAATGAAGATCAAGAGATTTGGAAAAAAAAAAAAGACTTGTTGTTAGAAAAATAAGCTCAATGGAGAATAAAGAAAAGGGTTTTTTGGCTTGAAAATGGAGATGTAAATACATTTCTTTTTAATATTATGCAAACCATAAAAGAAATATAATCCAATTTGGGAGATCTAAAAGGACGATAGAAGTAAAGCGAGGAATTTTTGTGAGCTTGCAGAATTGGGTGTTTCTCATTTCAATTAAATCTTTAAAAAAACCTCAAGGTTTAATATTATTGAAATATTAAAGTTAACTAATTACTTTCCCATGATGGTAGTTGATGATGCAAATGAAATCTTATTGAAATAAGTGAAAAAAAAATGATATCAAATCTTTTTTGGGGTCTTTTCAAAAGAATAAAGTCATGGGCCCAATGGGTGGACATTTAATTTTTCTTGGCTTCTATGAGATGATCAAGGAGGACCTATTAAGAGTAGTGGAGGAGACAAAAATGTCAAGGTTGATCCCTGTGGCTCTCAATTCTAATTTCATGGATATTGTTCCCAAAAAGATTATCCTCAATCTTATGATGACTTTAGACCAATATTGTTATGTAATTTTTTGTACAAAATCACTACAAAGTGATAGCTTCAAGGATTAAAAAAAAATCCTCTGAGTCTATTTCATGAAAATTTGGGTTTCTCAATATGATACAGTTCAATGATGACATTGGTGTAGACTGAGAGGATTTACACACTACTAGACAAATAATACACTAGAACTGGTCATCAAATTGGATTTGGTCAAGGCATATGATAGAGCAAGTTGGATGTACTTAAGACTCATGTTAATAGGTTGTATGTTGCAGGTGGTAGACAGATAATGGGTTGTATTACTTGTGTCTCCTTTGTTGTCTTGATAAATGGATCAACTACAAAAATTGTACTCCTTCAAGAGGGTTGAGGCAAGGATGCCCATTATCTACTATCATGTTCCTCTTGGTTGTAGAAGGCTTGAATAGAGCATTGCTAGAAGCAAGAAGAACATGGATAATCAAAGGGATACATATAGGTAGATCTATTGAACTGACACATTTATTGCTTGTTGGTGATGTATTGTTGTTTAATGATGAGTCTCCAACGGATGCTAGCATATTAAAAGAGATATTGGACACATATTGTATTCGTACAAGAATGGAAATGAATATGCTAAAATTTATAATGTCCTTTAATAGATTAGAGTAGGAACAAGAAAGATTACTTCAATAGGTTTTTCCCTTCTAAAAGATAGAGCTACAATCGGGGTTTAAGTACTTGGGGCTTTTATTGAAACCAAATGGATATGGGGTAAAATATTGGAATTATATTATTGATCAAATAGACAAAAAGGTGAGTATATGGTGCAATGGATGATTATTATTTGGAGGGAGACTAACTCTAGTTAAATTGATGCTTAAAGCAATCCGTGTTTATTGGCATAATATGGCATATATTCCAATAGGAGTACTCAAAAAAATAAGGGGGAATTTTTCAATTTTTTATGGACTAGAAATAAGGAAATGGATGGTATATCATGGGTTAATTTGGCCCATCTATCAAAAACAAAGGAATAAGGTGAATATGGTTTCAAATATATTTGTTTCTTCTGGAAAGCATTAGCTACAAAAAGTGTGTGAAGATTAATTTGTAAGGAAAATTTGTGGAAACAAGTCATTTGTCAAAAGTATATAAAACCTCTTACTATGATTGAATGGATAGGGAAGCCAAACAACATTTCAATGATGCCTCAATGGTATGGAAGGCACTAGTGCAAGCCTTTCCACTTCTAGGCAATTGGCTAGCATTGAAGATTGGCAATGGAGAATAGGTAATATTGGGGGTTGATACCTAGGTTGGATGTGGAAACTCATACATGATATCAGATGAAATACTAAACATAATTACATGACAAAGACATTCACAAATTTATCTTGAGTGGCATATCTTGGGAACATAGATATTTGGCAACATGGATATTCGAGAGCCAATATGGTAGTATTAGAAGGAATTGATGCAAATCAATGAACCAATACATGGAAGCCTCAATCAAATGTCACATGAGAATCATAGAGGAAGCAGATTCACTTGAATGGTTAAAAAACCCTATCGTCATGCTATGATACAAGACAATGTTTTCTAATAAGGTCCAAAGTGAACAGTCATAGTGGTGGAAATCATTATGGAAAAATTTAGCTTTATGGAAGACTATAATTTTCATGTCAATAGCTTTAAGGAATAAGGTATTGACCCGGGATGTCCCAAAAAAAAGGACCAGGAAAGGACTTGGGAGATGTATACTTTGTAAGCATGATGAATAAATCATTAATCATCTATTGGTGAGTTGCACGTGTGCAAAATATGTTTGGCTATAATTGGAAGGATTTGCAAGCCATAAGTAGATGTGGCAAGGGGATATTGTTGACAAATGTTAAAAAGGTGGTTTGACAAAAAAAAGATTTAAAACCTCTATAAGCATTACCATTGGTGATTTCTTGGGGAATTTGGATTGTTAGAAAACTCAATGCTTTTCAATGATAAATGCATTCCCTCTTTTCAAATATGTCATTCAAATTTATTACATTTTCGAAGGGCTCAAGAAAGTAGTTCAAGCTAAAAACCCAAGGCATATCACAGAGGTGCCCATTGATAAATCTAGTGCATGGGGCTACTTTGATAGAGAAAGTCAAGGTATTCCACCTTTATTCGGGGCTAGGGGTATACTATTCCTCTCTAATACTCATTTAATAAAATTTAGGGCATGCTTGGGTTCCAATTTAAACAACTTTGTAAGAAAATGGCTCTAAATTTCCTTTTTCAAATTTCTTGGAGATCATTGCATCATTGATATGCATGTAATGGGTGATTCAATGGTAGTCATCGATTGGATGAAGGGCTTATACATAGGAAACTGAATTGGTCATTGGAACTTAAATGTTCCATTAGTTCGGAGGAACTCGATCCATCCAAATAATGATCATGAGAAATTGCGTAAAGATCTTTGTGACAATAGTTTGTTATTGGCACCCATATTTGAGCAACTAAAAAGAATGGAATCAAGGCTTACAACTATATCTTATCATCATGTCTACAAAGAATTGAACACTACAATATATATTCTCTCCAAAGAAGGCTTGGAGGTTTCTCAAGGGCACTCGGAGAAGATTGAATGCAGGAATGGTGGCTTAAGATCATAAAGCCTTTTATCTGGGATGACTCTTCAAACTCTCTCTTTATCGGTATTTGAAGAACAATGGACTTCTAATCAACAATTTTAGTTTTTATACGTATAAAACTGTTTTTGAAGCAAATCATTGCATGAAGCTATATGAGCAGTCTATAATAAAATAGTTATACATACTTGAATTTTTTCAATAGGATATATTTTCTTTTCTCGATCTTTTTTTAGAATCAAGGGGATATGCTTCTCAAAGACTAATCTTTATGAAGGTTAAATATCAGTACTTAAATGCTAAGTTTTCCTTTAGTATGTAATCTCTTTTTATCTTAGATGAAATTAAAAAAATTCCCAAGGGAAAAAAAATGGTACGACTTACCTTTCAAATGGAAAATCTAGTTATTTTGGAGCCAAGAGTCCACAAATCTAAGATCAAACCACAAAGTTGATAAATTGGTTAATCAAAGACAATTATGCAAATATAAGGGTTGTTCTTCATGGCCTAGTGGCAAGGACATTCAAATATGGGATTTGATCTATTTTTTTAACAAAACGAGATGCTTTGGGATGAGACACCTTACTTCCTTTTGTGGTTGTTGTAGTGATGGATATAAACACGGCATATCTTGCTTGAACATAGAGTGGGGGAAAGCATAGAGGATGTATTTTCTTTTGATCTCAGTCGATGTCATCGAAGTACTCAATGCTCAAAGCTTGGCTTCAATACAAATAGATATTTAAACTGTTTGTGGCACTTATTTGTCTAAATTTTGTAAATTTTCAAATCTGGATATTTGATACAATTATCCATTTATGTTTAACTTCAAATATTTTACCTTTTTTTCCCCGAGGTGTAGGACAGTCGGTGACAGAGTGTGTTGTTAAGGCACTCTGTGATGTTAAGTCACCAGTTCGAAACCTGCGGGGACAAAAAATCCAGCCATGTTAAGGATTGGTGTGTCTCAGGCTAAGTGCGGTCCCCTGGTGATTTTGACAACTTAGATGCCCCTGAGTCACAGTTTCTCAAGCCACACGCTAGTCCCGCAGGTCACAGACAAACTAGCAAACAAAAAACAAAAAAAAAATATTTTACCTTTTTGTTTTTACTAGGCATAAAAGTGTTTTTTTACAAATGAATTTTTTTCTTAATAAAAACTATTTCGAGGTTAAGGTTAGGACAAAAGGATAGGATTTTTCAATTATTCGAAAGGAAAGCAAAAATATGTAACAATGGGAATTTAGAGGTAGACGGATGGAGCAAGAGGAAGGATAACCATTGTGGTTATTTATGATTCTAGAAAATACAATTTTTTTTAACAATGACTATATGATTTCATTATATTTAATTTTGAGCATGAATTAAGACAAACATGTAAGATAAGGATATGTTGGGTCATATAAATCTCTCAAAGGAGCTTCAAATGTATGGAAAGGTTTGTTCTAATCATTTCCAGTCTTAGATAGATGGGTGGTCTAGAAAATTGGTAAGGGAAAAGGGCTCAGAATAGGAGAAGATCCCTGGGTGGGAGTTTCAGGGAATTTCCATTTATCAAAAGAATTGAAATTGGTTATACACTCAAAAGGTGTGTAAGTGTTGATTGATGCTCGGATTCAAGGTGTTCCTGGAATATGGTTTCAAAATTGGTGAAAGATATAAAATATGAACTTGTAGGGAGATTTAGCAGTTGAATGGACTTAGTACACCTCATTACTATGTCATGATGTTATTACTTTATAAGATTCAAAAGATGATGTATTGTGGTCTTGGAATAAGACCACAAGTATCTTTACAATAAAGTTAGGTTATGAGGATTTATCCTACATGGATTTGAAAAGAGAAAGACATTGGTGGTGGATAAGTATCTTGAAGATTTCTTGTCCCCTAAAAATTAGAATTTTCTCTTGGTTAGCTCTATTAAAAAAAAATTAACTTGGGACAACCAACAAAAGAGCTCTTGGCAGGGCCCAAATTGATGTATTCTTTGCAAATGCAAAGGTGAATATGTGTATCACCTCTTTACTATGTGTTCATATGTTATTTCCGTTTGTAAATATATTCTCCAATCTTTAAATTGTCCAGGAGAGTGGAATTTTGGGAACCTACTTCGGTGTTTTGAGACTTGGTTTGCGGACCCTTCACTTATTCAATTTTGATCCCTTCCTTGCTATATTCTATGGGGGTTATAGATGGCCAGGAATAAGTGTACTTTTGAAGACAAAGGTAGAGAGTATGTTGTAGCATCACGCAAAATTAGAATTTCCTTCCAAGAAGGTTGCAGATATAAAAATACAAAGGCTCTTAGGATCCTGAAAAAACCATCGATAAATCATAATGAGTGTGGGAGTTCTTTGATGGAGCATGCCAAGGTATTCCTGGAAGATGTGAAGTTGGTATTGTCTTGTTTTTATCTCACTCTCATTTATTTACCTTAAAGTTTGGAGCTAGTCAAGGCTCAAATGGCAGGGAAAAAAATTTTGCCCTCTGAATTTTGTTAAAGTTTTCTTTAGAAAAAGACATCGGATCTTTGCAAGTACTGGGAGATTCAAAATTGGTGGTGGATTAGTTTGATGGGAAGTGTCAAATCACAAACTTAGTGTTGTATCCCTTGCTTCATAAAATTAGAGAGGCAAGGTCATTATTTGGTTTGTTATCTGCTAAACACATGTATAAAGAATTTAACAAATTGGCATATGGACTCTCAAAAGAAGTTGTGGCACAACATGAAGGTTTTATCTTGTACCAAGAGTTCAATGGGGAAGAAGATTCCTAGTGAGATCTCAAATGCTCTATTGAATTTGTAAATAAATGGGAGGTACTCTAGTTTATTTGTATATATTTATCTCATGTATATTGATCATAGAAGATGGTAGTGGGATAGATTTTCAGTAAATCAAATGGTTGTGTTCCAATGTATTTAGACCTGGATGACTATAATATTTTATGGACTGTCTTGAGGAGGAAAAAATACTTGTTGTATTTTTGTATAAGAGCAAGGCTTGTCCATGTATATTTTGATTTCAAATTGGAAATAACAAATATATAGTTTTTTTTCTTGGAAAAAAATGGATATGTTGGATCATGGATTTTCTATACCCCAAGAGAGTTTTATTTTCCTAAAATTTATTTATTAATGTTCTTTCTTAAAGGACTCTTGAATGTAAATATTGCCACTATTGAATCGTTGCAATTTTTTATTATTCCTAAATCATAAGTTGTATGATATAATTTATCCTAAGTTCCTAAGTGAGGGGAACTAATTACCAAGTGGAGTCAAAGGTATTTCCTAGAGTGACAAGTGTCAGTATAGGAACATGGAAATATAATGTGGGGAACTTAGTGTAATTCCCATCATTCTTCCAATCATTCACTCCTTCTTTCTTCCATCATTCATACGTTGGTTAGAGAGTGTAAACGGAAGCTGAAGCTGATTGTTACCCAGTAAATCCTTGGTGGTTTGGGCTGAAGAAACAGGTTTCCATTCCTGTGGAGCATTCTCTCTAGGTGAGAGAATTGTTGGAAATAGTTTTCCCTGTCTGTTGGGATAGTGGGTGTTGTAACTATTTGAGAAAACTTATGTTCCAAGTCCTATAGAGCTCTAATAATTCTTGGTTGGCTTGTTGTTGAAGCCATGGAAGGGAAGTGGGACAGCTCAAAGGAATTTTGAACAGAGAAGGGGGTACATTTCCTTGGGTGGGACAGGTTGTGGGGAATGAGAGGTTGTGACTTGGGAACTATTGTTGGAGTAGGCACATGGAACTTTTCATTACTATGTTGTTTTTCAGACCTTAGTTTGGCTTATGTGGCCTTTGACTTAGTGGATTCATAACCCTAGCTCAGGGTGACCCATTGTTGAGTGTGTATGAATAACAAATCCTACAAATGGGAGGAATGTCTAAGGTCTGCATGCAGTTGGTGATTTATAACAAAAGATAAGTGTTATTTTATGTGTTTTTACTTGATGATTATTGTGTGTATGTTTATGTTGATTATGTTGTTGAAATTGCACACAATTATGCATGGTTGTGCATGTTATTGTTGGTTTGGCATAATTGTTGCATATGCAGGACATGGTGGTTATTAACTGATATATGTTAATCAATGTTAGTAGTAATGGAAACATGATCCTGGCACGAGGCTTCAATCGTCGCACACGTTGGGAAATAGTTATCGTGCGCAACACAAGGCCGGTTGTGCACATGGTTTGCCTCAATGATTTATCTCTGCGAGTAGAATTGGTATCAAAGAAGAATTGTTTTTGTGTGTGTGGTGTGACTTAGATTGGGGTTGGGTACGCTACATTGTGGTATCAAAGCTTTTGGTTCAACACTGGACTTGTATGGCCTAGAGATCAACATGAAGTTGGTAAATTCGTCATCTCAACATTTGAGCTATGTCGAATTTGGGGGAAAATAGTAAATATAAGTGAAATCCCCAATATTTTAGGCAAATCCAAGTCAAAATTGCACTCAAAATGGTTGTTATGAAGGGGTCATTTTGACTTCCAAGCAATCGAATTGGCTTAGACGCACGAGTCGGTCATTTTCATGATGTTCGCGATGGTTGTGACTGTAAGTACCATAGGCACCACATAGAGTCTCTGCAACTTAAATAAAATAACTCGAACAGATCTTTCCAACAAGCTATTCCAGGAACAAAACAAATCTCGTATGAGAAAGTTATAGTTGAAAAAATGCAAGGTAAATTTTGACACCAATTTACTTTCAGAGGGTATAACTTCTTGCTCAGAAGTCGTTTCAAGGAGCAGGAGCAGTCTATGGAAATCTCATGAGCCATAGAAGACGTTCATGGAGGTGTATTGGGAATCTAGGTACCTAAAAGTGTATAAGAGGAGGGAGAAGACACATGTAGCATTTGGTACCAAAAAGGACTAAATGGGTAATGTTCAGATGACTATAACTTTCCACTCAGAACTCAGAGTGGAGTAAGGAGATAGTCATTGGAAAGGTCTTGGATAGATGAATTCATATATTCACCCAGAAATGTGAATTGAGCAGAAAAATTCACAAGCAATCAAAAAGAAGAATTATGGTGCACTTAAAGGGCATAGTTGTGCATAATTTTATGGATTTGTTGAATTATTTTGTCTAACAAATCCTATTACATGCACATTTTGCATAATTAAGGGAACGAATAGAATAGATTAGGATCGATAGAGAGACCAAAAATGTGGAAGATGCATAGAGAACTTACAACCATGAAGATGAAGTCAGGGGGTTGAATGTCAACATGGGTAATGTAGGGACTTAATCAAATAGGCATGGAGGAGGCAAAGAGGAGAGCATAAATCTAGTAGAGACAATAAAAATTCTGCAAAGAGATGTGATAAGTTATAAGTTTGATAATGAGAAGCTTATGAAAGCTTAGGAGCAACATAATGACTTCAACCTCAATCTATTGGAGAGCTTGGATAGGATAGAGAAGAAGGTGGATAAAGAGACAGATTCAAGTAAGTCAAAGGATCATTGATCTCGTGCCAACAAGGAAGAATCTATGAGTGTTGGTATACATCGCCATCACACACCAAGACAGTCAGTTAGAAGAGCAGAAAGCAATCCAATTTTATCTCCTATCAAAAAGCATAGGAGGATTTATGGAGTGGATGAATTATAAGGGGAGATGATGAAGATCAAACCTCCTACCTTTGATGGCAAGCACAAGAAAGATGAATATGCAGAGGCTTGGCTTTCGAGGATGAGGAAGTATTTCCAATTGCATAATTACTCCTCACAGAAAAAAGATAGAATTGCAATTTACCAACTTAAGGGAAAAGCATCAATGTGATGGGACCAACTAGTCCAAGTAAAGGACATTGATGAGAAGATAATCCCTTGGAGGCAGTTCAAAAATTATTTTTAGAATAAATATGTTTCCAAGTGTTATTATGACAGGAAGATGAAGGAGTTATTTGAACTCAATCTTGAGAGCATGACCATGGATGAGCATGAAAGAAGATTCTTAAAGTTGTTTATGGATGTTGACTTCATCAAGGATGAGAAGGTCAAGATTCAAAGGTTATTAAGTGGGCTACCTTCCATATTTAGTGATAAGATACAATATGGCGATCCGAAGACATTGGAGGAAGCAATAGGAGAGCCAAGTGCCTTTATGATTAGCATAGAGGAGGATCAACCTTTCAAAGAGCTTAGGTTTTCAAGAGCTTAGAAATTTTGAGAGCATTTCCCTACTTGCCATTCTCTCCCCTCCCCACTCCAGGGTTTTCCCCCTCTATTTGTAGAACTACATTGTGCACCTTCCCATTCCCCCATATATATATATATATATATATAAAGAGAGAGAGAGAGAGAGAGAGAGAGATTTAAAAGTGCCCCTCCCAAGTGGGTAAACAATCTATTATCTTAATCAATAAGGGGATCATTGTATTTACCCTCTTTAGCTTGGAATCTAGAAGATTACTATTGGGGAGTAATTATTCTACACTCTTACTTTGGAAACTCTTGATCCTAATCAAGCAATATGGACTATGTGTCCTTGTCTCCACGACATAGGTACCTTTCATATATTTTTCCATTAAAGACTCCATGTATTTTTCAAGACATGGTTGTGAGTCCACACCCATATGTTGGAGAGTTGGTAAGGCTTCACCTTGTGGATTGCACACACACACTCGCATATAAAGTAAATAACTTAATTAGCTCAACATCCATTCTCTTCCACGGGTCATATTGCCAAGTTCCATCCTCACCTACCATACTCATACAAGTTCATCAATTCACAACATTGGTAATTTCTTTGATATAGTTAACAACTGCCTAAGATATATTTTTAGAAGGAAAAAAACACACAAGTCACAAGTCCACATAATAAACCATCTGCAAGTCAATCATACCACATCATTTCATCCCAAAAAGATATAATTCATCATAGCATATCCATGTACATAGATAACAACATATATACACATGCAAAAATAGTCGGCAATATGTCCAAAACATCATATAGGACTCCTCCTTATCTGAATCGCATTCCAACGCATATAAAAATATAACAAAGAAGTCTTGTCAAAATATGAATGACAAGTTCATGCAAGAAGGGCATTACATATGGCATCACTAGTAAACTCATTGGTGTAGACTACTGCACCTCATCTAAGGGTATTTGAATCAAGAACTTGCTAGTAGGGAACTAGCCAAATGCCCAACAACAATGGCAACAATTGATTGAGATAAACCATTGGGATAACTACTTGATACTTACAAGAGAAAGTGCCATAATGACAGGAAGCTCGTTACCCTCCAGTCAAAATGGTTTTCACTGTATTGCCTAATCATTTTCACTCTCTAGAGAAACTCTCTAATTGACGAAGGGATACTAAAATATGTTCTTTTAATATTCTACTACGACGCCAAGGGTATGAGCCAAAACCAAGTGCATGGGCTCCTTGATCTACTTGACTATGAAATTGAAAAACAAATCTTGCATCTGGAAAGGGCTCTCGAGGACATTACTCCTTATAGAAAGAAAGGCCCAAGTCCTTGAATGGTCTCTCCCATGTGGTTTTAAGAATTCCACCATAGTAGACATGATGAGACAATAAAAAGTAGCATGCATAGAGGTGGCAATTATCATTCCTTTTTATGATTAAGTAGACTCTCTACATTTAATCCGTTTAAGTGGCATGGAGGAGATAAAGAGAAAGACAAGAGATTTTATAGTCATAGAAGTTATCCTAAAAAGCCAAATATAATGTATCCATATATTATTTCACACACATACACCTACACAAGACACTCCAATAACTTTGTAGCAACATTTCACGTACAGAGAGAGAGAGAGAGAGAGAGAGAGAGAGAGAGAGAGCATTTAATCTGTTTAAGTGGCATGGATGAGATAAATAGAAAGAAAAGAGATTTTATAGTCATAGAAGTTATCCTAAAAATCAAAATATAATGTATCCATATATTATTTCACACACATACACCTACACAACACACTCCAATAACTTTGTAGTAGCATTCCATGTAGAGAGAGAGAGAGAGAGGTTTTTGATATTATTGCACTGTGTTGAGATGATGGACTAGGGTCTCCGAGATAATGGAGAAGTTGATGGTTTTTTATATTATTGCACTATGTTGAGATAATGGACTAGGGTCTCCGAGATGATGGAGAAGTTGATGGTTTTTTATATTATTGCATTGTGTTGAGATGATGGAATAGGGTCTGCGAGATGATGGAGAAGTTGATGGATACAAAATCATAGTTGGTGGACTATTCAGATGACACCCTATCCAAGGAGGAACTTTTTGGCGTATAAATGGTGATATGGAACATGGTGGTTTGTCCTTAGTAGCCCCAATGGTTGATCTGTCAGAGGCTTACTCCTCTTCACTATGGAAAAATTTTGAGTGGGAGATGAGGTATGTAACCTCCTCGCAGACTGGCATGGGGTTGGTATGCTAGGATATAACAACATGTCAAGGAGTGAAGGCAGAGGAGATAGTGCCATATGTTTCACCTTGCGACACCATGTTATATTCACACGAGCTCTCACTTCTAGGTGAGGTGGTGAGTAAAGACACCAACAAATGCCTAGGATGTCCCTCTATTGTAGTTGAAATGGTGGCTTCTTGCACTAAATTTGGTAAGGGGTCGAAAGATAGAGATCTGGGAGAAGGTTTTGTGAGCTCTAGGATTTTGGTGGAAGAGCTAGAAAGAGCTCGTTGTAACCTTCCAACGGTAGGCAAAAGGAAACAAAAGGGCAATTTCATTAAGTATCAGGGAGGAGGGGTATCGCTAGTTGTTGGTGATGACATTTGTGTTGATAAAATAGGGTTTCTTATAGGGAAAACCCTAGTGGGGAAGTTCCTTGGACTCAAAGTCAATATGGGTAGTTTGAATGGATGGGTTCAAAAGGAATGGGTGCCCTGGCTAGGATATGGGCTGATATTTCATATATTGTCCAAGGGTTGGATGGGTTTCATTGTTTGGGCAGAGGAAGACGTGGTAAAAGTCCTTAAAGGTATTTGGTTTCATGACAGTGCCTTTATGTCTTTAAAAATGTGGCACCCATGTTTTGATGCCGAAGTCGAGTTTCATAATACCTCACATGTATGGGTAAAATTGCCAAATTTGTTCATGGAGTTGTGGTCGGACCACACCCTTGAGGACATAGGAGACGCTCTAGGCAAGTTCATTTTGGTAGATAATAGTTATAAGAGTGGCATTGTGAGCTCAATAGCTCGGATTTTGGTAAAAATAAATGTGAGCAAGGGTCTTTTTGAGACTATGGATAACATTGTGGACAAACTAAGACATACACAAGTATTGGATTACCAAAATTTCCCTTTTCGATGCACATATTTGCATGTTTGCGAACATATTATCAAGGATTGCTCCAAACCTTTCCAGAAAAAAGGTATGGTTGAAGGAGGATGGCATATTGGACAGTCGAGGTTTAGTGGCTCATTCATATTCAACTTGCTCTCTGGTGGGGAGCGAGGAATTCAGATGGGAAAAAAATGATGTAAAGGTCGTTGGGAGAGGTTCAAAGGCACCCAAAAATACAACTTCCTCTTCTTTGAGGGTTGAGCAGAAGTCATAAGGGAAACTTGCTTATTGTAGAAGGTCAAGTGTCGATGTACAATATGAGAGATTGTTTGCAACCATTGGGGGATCTTGACTTCACTCCTTCACAACTTGAGCAGATCAACACTCTTTGGAAAAAACGTGCATAGACTTTGGGTATGTATAGAATTTGGGTGCGTAGACTTGCATTTGGCTCTCCTAAAAGTGTATAAGAGGAGGGAGAAGACACTTGTAGCATTTGGTACCAAAAAGGAGTAAATGGGTAATGTTCAGATAACTATAACTTTCCACTCAGAAATTAGAATGGATCAAGGAGATTGTCATTGGAAAGGTCTTGGATAGAGGAATCCATATATTCACCCATAAATGTGAATTGAGCGAAAAAAAAAAAATCACAAGCAATCAGAAAGAAGAATTTTGGTGCACTTAAAGGGAAGAGTTGTGCATAATTTTATAGATTTGTTGAATTATTTTGTCTAACAACTCATATTGCATGCACATTTTTCAAAATTAAGGGCACAAATAGAATAGAGTAGGATCGATAGAGAGACCAGAAACATGGAAGATGCACAAAGAACTTACAACCATCAAGATGAAGTCAGGGGGTTGTATGTCAACATGGGTAATGTAGGGACTGAATCAAATGGCCATGGAGAAGGCAAAGAGGAGAGCATAAATCTAGTAGGGACAATAAAAATGATGCAAAGAGATGTGCTAAGTTATAAGGTTGATAATGAGAAGCTTATGAAATCTTAGGAGAAACATAATGGCTTCAACCTCAAGCTATTGGAGAGTTTGGATAGGATAGAGAAGAGGGTGTATAAAGAGACAGATTCAAGTAAGTCAAAGGATCATTGATCTCATGCCAAAAAGGAAGAATCTAGAAGTGTTGGTAGACATCGCCATCACTCACCAAGACAATCAGTTAGAAGAGAAGAAAGTAGTCCAAGTTTATTTCTTGTCAAAAAGTATAGGAGGAGTTATGGAGTGGATTAATTACAAGGGGAGATGAGAAAGATAAAAACTCCTACCTTTGATGGTGAGCACAAGAAAGATGAAGATGCAGAGGCTTAGTTGTCGGGGATGAGGAAGTATTTCCAATTGCACAATTACTCATCATAGATAAAATATAGAATTAAAATTTACCAACTTAAGGGAAAAGCATCAATGTGATGGGACTAACTAGTCCAAGTAAAGAACATCGATGAGAAGAGAATCGCTTGGAGGTAGTTCAAAAAGTGTTTTCAGAATAAATATTTGTCCAAGCGTTATTATGACAGGAAGATGGAGGAGTTCTTTGAACTCAAGCTTGAGAGCATGACCATGGATGAGTATGAAAGAAGATTCGTAGAGTTGTTGAGGTATGTTGACTTCATCAAGGATGAGCAGGTTAAGATTCAAAGGTTCCTAAGCGGGCTACCTTCCATATTTAGTGATAAGATATAATATGATGATCCCAATACATTGGAGGAAGCAATAGGAGAGCCAAATTCCTTTATGATTAGCATAGAGGAGGATCAACCTTTCAAAGAGCTTAGGTTTTCAAGAGGAAAGGTAATGACTTTACGCCTTTTGCATGTCGCTCCATCACGCTTCCTCTTATTGTGCACTTTCCGCATTTTGCACGTCGTTTTGTCGTGCTTCCTCCGTTGTGTGCTCTGGTCCATCGTCTAATTGCTTTTTCTTCTTTGAATTATTATGGCATAGATCCCAAAACTTAACCAAAATTCCTATCCAACAGGTGGCACCTCTACTCAGGGGGAAAGACATGATCAACCACCTAAGAATTGTTTGAATAGAGAATTGGAAAAATTTAGGATGTTGTTATTTAAAGGAATATCAAAAGGAGAGGTAGATAAAGCATGGTTGGAAAACATGAACCTGTGCTAAGCCATATGAAATTACACCAGTAACCAAAAGGTTAGGTTGGTCATCTATCAATTAAAGGAAAATGCCATGTTGTGGTCAAGAACTCTAGAACCACAATTGGGTTGAAGCACTTTTTTTGTGACATGGGAGCAATTTGAGAAACAATTTTGTAAGAACTATATTTCCTAAGAGTATTTGGAGTGAAACTTCGATGAATTTTATGACCTAAAATAGGGGACTAAGATGTTGTTAGAGTGTGAGGCTCAGTTTATGGAGTTGTTGCGGTATGCTCCACGTCTAAACATAGAGAAGTTGAAGGTGAACAAGTTCCTTTATGGGTGTAATACACGTATAAAGGAGAAGGTTCATATGTTGATTCCTGAAACCTTACATGAGGTGATGCCAATAATTGGCATTACTAAAGAAGAATTGCACTGGAAGTTTGGAGAAAAATATGTCAGGACTCCTTTAAAACCTTTTGTTCCTTGTTTTCACGATAAACCCTCGAATGGTAGAGTTCGTGGAAGCAGTTCTAAGCCTTCATTTTCTAAGCACCATGAATCCCCAAGGGGAAATGCTTTAGGAGTGCAAAGAAACTCAACACCTAAGGCAAATTACTTGAAAAGTGGTGTTTGTTCCTATGGATCCCTTCAAAGCACAACACAACCCTTGCTAGGACTATCAAGGAGCCAAAAAAATCTCCTTTAGGTGGTTGATGGAGTTGTGGACTGCATTTTGAGTAGGACTATCCTAAGAAGTAATGAGAGGCACCTTCTAGTCAGAGTCAAACTATTGTTGGAGATATGGGTAGAGATCATAGAATCCATGCAGTTTTTCATGATATAAAAGATGAACATTAGTATTCAGTGCTTAAGACCACAAGTAAATTGAATGATACTACTATTTCTATTTTGATTGACCTTGGTGCCACTAAAAGTTGTATTTCACCTACTGATTTAGTAAGATGTGGTCTGGTAGTAATGAAGCAAAGAGATTTTGTTCAGGTCGAAATGGCTTTAGGATGTAGTCAGAATGTGGATCCCTTAGCACGAGGATGTACTCTAGACTTGGGAGTATGTACTAATTCTATAAATGTTTGTGCAACTGCTCTTGGGTCACATGATCTAATCATGGGAATAGACTAGATCGAAGCTCATTGGGTTGTTTTAGATTACCAGATCAAGGTTCTACATTTTTGGGATGATGTGGGATAGTTTGTGGTTCTTCAGGGGAATAAGAGACCCATGTCATTGAGATTTATTGTAGCACAATAGACGAAACACAATTTAAGGAAGGATTTCCAAATGTTTGCAATTACAACTCTGAATGAAGGAGATCAATTATCTTTGGAAACATATATGGTTCTTTCAAATTTTCCCGATTTTTTTCCAAATGAGTTGCCATGGCTACCACCAAAGTGGGAAATTGATTTTTCTATTGAACTTAGACCTAGTATAGAACCTATTTCCAAGGCTCCTTACCAGTTACCACATAACTACACTAGAGTTGTTGAAATATTGTAACTGCAAAGAGTATTCTACTTATTATTATTATTATTTGAGTCATTTATTTATAGATCAAATCCCCTTTTGTGGATTGATCATGTCAAGCATTGTAATTGACCAAATCCCCTTTTGCGGATTGGTCAAACCCTAATTGTATTCTGCAAATTAAGAAGTCGGCCCCCAGGCCTAATTATAGTGGTTTTAACCACTAAGAAGACAAGTCATCCCTGCCCAGTGAAGAGACACCCCTCCACCAACGCATCCCAGCTTGTATAAATAAAGGTAGCCAGTGCATCATTATCTCACTCACTCATTCGCTCATCCAATGCGCAAGTTTGGTAGTTGCAGTTGGGAGAAGAAGGAAGAGAGAGGCGCATTGCTAAGTGTATGATATTCTCTAGTTTTGGTTTATTGTCTTGGCATTGTATTGGCTATCTACATTAAGGAAGTTTTGTTGGATTTTCTCTCCCGTGAGGGTTTCCTAGGATAAATGTTGTGTATCTTGTGTTTGTGTTTCTCTTAGTGATCCTACCTATGTTATTGTTATCTAGTAAATTGAAAAGAAACCTAATAATAGCTCAAAACTTAACATGGTTTCAGAGCTAAGCTGAAGAGAGCATCTTTCACTGGATAAAGAAAAATGTCATTGTTGTCGTACAAGAAAATTAGGGATTTTTGTTGAAGATGAATAACATCCTAAAAATCATCTAGAAAAGTGTGCCCTAGCCTATGGAACTCTTTGGCACCTTGAGTGCACCTTTTTAGTGATCAAATACTCTGGAAAGTCAAACCCTAGTTTTGACTGGTACCAGAAAACTAGAAAACCAGAAGTACCAGAAAACTAGGAAACCATAACCAATACCAGAAGTACTAGTCCAGATTTCTGCAGGTCAAGTTCCAAGGGGAAAAACTTGAAATTTTTGAAATCTAACAACTCCAACAAACTTGCCTCATCCCAATGCATCTAGTCCTTGGATTAGAATTTCAAAATTTGAAGGTTGAAAAATTAGGGTTTCCTCATAAAACCCTAAGTTGTAGTTGCAGTTGTAGTTTCAGTATCAGTTGCAATACCAATTGTAGTTGCAATATCAGTTGAAGTATCAACTACAGTAGCAATTGCAGTCACCCTTGAAGTTTTAAAAGGGTTGGTAATTATTACCGTTGCTACCAGATGGTGCCACTACCTCTAAATACTATCAGAGGTATGTACTCACATATGTTTAAATTGTTAAGATTTAAAGGTTATTTGTAGGAGAAGGGATCTCTTGCCATAGATCCAGAAGGATCTCAGATCCAACACATTCAGAGGAATAATGCAACCAAGGTTTGATTATTCTGATATGCATCTATTTGTTATGACATTACTTTTGATCTAGGTTGCATGTTGAAGCTATGACCATCATACTTACGTTTGGTCAAAAATTAAAGTCAAGGTATTAGATTGATTAAAGTCGATATCAGAGTTTATTCTCTAACCCTGCTTTCTGTCAAGAGAGCATATTGTCTTAGTATATAAGACAAGTTGAAGAAAGCATGTGTCATCTCGAGTGAAGGAGACTTGGAAGAAAAGCAACACACTCAATCTTGAGGACAAGACTCTAGGTTCCAGGTTTGACTAATTAAGTTGATAAGATTCAAAGTTGCACATGACAAGTTGATAACTACCCCTTTACAAGTAAACACTATAGTTGAGGTAGCGGTCTTTGAAAAGTATTATACTTGGTAGCATGTGAGAATATTGAGATAAATCCTTAATGTAATCATTTACCAGATACAACTAACATCTCCTCTAGGAGAAGCTTCTTGTGTTGGTTCCAGGTTACCTTGGAGGAATGTTTGATCACAATACTAGAAGAGTGTTGATCTCATTTCATATTGTATCTCTTACTTTTGATCTTTATTTTAGGCAGGTCACAAGTGATAGCCCTAGAAGAGCTACTTTGACGATCATCCATGCTATTGTTTTATTACTACTATCAAATGAGTATTATTCTTGCCTGTTGTTTTGTTGACCTTGGTTCAGGTCACAAGTGATAACCCTAAGGAAGCTATAGTGAAGGTTACAAAAGACAACAAATTAGATGAGACATGAAGCAGACTACCCAAGTTGTGTACATGATGGTATACATCCATGTACCAAAGAATATGAAGAATAAGCTATTTTTGAGATCCAGAGTATCTCATATGGATATTGATTGTAAGGAGAAGAAAGCTCCAAAGATGAACAAACACTAGAACAAGAACTCATAGAAAACTTGGTCAAAGGATAATGAAGCCACCTTGACGAGAAGCAGAACTTGCTTGAAGTCTGACTCAACCTTTCATATTTAGACTTGGTATTCAACACCAAGTATACCCCATAAGAGATGATGAAGTCCTTGTAGACTTAGAAGAAATCGAGAGTAATATTTATCTTAGAAAGGATCAGATGAAGAGACAACCTCCAGGACTGGGAGACAGATGCCATGACAAGACTAGATCGTAGCTTCATAAACTTCTAGGAGATATGAAATCTCCTGGGAAGATTCCCTTGTTCCAGTGACAGAGAAGGAAGCCAGTCAGAAAGACTAGGATATGGATTTTTCCATGAGACTAGAAGAGAAGTCAGTATTGACTTCCAAGATTGATCTAACAAATCAAGCATGTTGCAGATGCACAAAGCCTTTTGTGTGTCCATAGGATTCTCCCAACAAGAGGGAGAATACTATGACGAGAAACTTACTCCGGTAATTGAAGAAATAGTTCCAGTATTCATGAAGAAAACTAGAACAACCATGATTCATATATAGTATGAGATGCAGGGGGGCAATCCCCATATTTAAAATTGAGTGGAAGTTGGTGCATTACATTAGTTGGGTCATGGAGACCTGACTACAATAAAATATAGAGTTACCTCCATGAAAGAAGAATAGCTACCTTCAGTATCATTTATTGAGCCACTCTCAGTTTCAGATGACGTTGTTGCCATGATGGAGTAGAGGAGTTACTCTCAGATTTCAACAGTCGCGGTGAGAATGGAACAACCATTCTCAGCTTCATAGCAGTTGCGGGTACAGAGTCCCAGTTCTAGAAGGAACAGTTGCATAAAGAGGAGAGGAAAATACTCTCAGGTAGTGAGACATATAGTGCTTTGTAAAAATCACATAGAGCTAGCACATGACTGTGTAGATTGAGTTGCAACTGAACAAGTGTACCAGGTTGGTACAAAGTGATGTGAAAATTTGATTTGAAGTTGGAGACAGAAAGACTCAGGTCTGTAGGTTGAAGAAGGCTATGTATAGGTTGAAGTGAGCTCCTAGAGCTTGATATGGAAGAATTGACAGTTTCCTAATGATCTTGGGCTTTACCAAGAGTAAAGTTGATTCTAACCTTTACCTCGAGGTTATGAATGATGAGCCAGTGATGTTGCTATTATATGTAGATGATGTATTCTTGACAAAGATGAAGAAAATCTCATCACAGATTGCAGAAGAAGCTCACTACAAAGTTTGATGAAAGACCTAATGCATTATCTCTTAGGTCTTGAAGTTTGGCAGATCCTCGAGAAGATCTTCCTTAACCAAGGGAAGTATGCAGTTGAAATAATGAAGAAGTTTAACATGTTGGAATGTAAATCCATGTATACACCCATGGAAACAAAGTTGAAGCTCCTGGTTGATACTTCATCAGAGTTGGTTGATGCTACATTGTATAGACATATCATTGGATCATTGATGTATCTAACAAACACCAAGCCAGATATATGTTTTGTTCTGAACACCTTGAGTCAATTTCTGGTAGAACCCAAACGTGTTCACATTGTTTCTGCAAAACATGTGATGAGATACCTTAAGGGTACATTGGATTTTGGTCTCAGTTATAATGGAGATCAAGACTTCAGACTGAGTGGATATACTGATTCAGATTGGCTGGAAGTGTCTCTGACAGAAAGATCACCTCAGGATGTTGTTTCAGTCTAGGTTCAGCCATGATCTCATGGCAGAGTAGGAACCAATCAAGTATTTCTCTCAGCACGACAGAAGCAGAATATATTGTAGCATGTTTTTCCAGTGGTGAATCCATATGGTTTCGAATGTTGTTGACAGATCTATTTGATCTAGATATGGAAGCCACCATGATCCTATGTGATATCCATAGTTGTATAAAGATGATGTGTTCCATGATGAGTCGAAGCACATAGAGATCCGGTATCACTTCATTAGTGATATGGTGTAGAGAGGAGACATAAAACTCCAGTATGTTGGCATGGATGAACATGTTGCTAATGTGTTGACCAAGCCTATGTCTCGTGTAAATTTTAAGCACTTTCAAGACAAGATTGGTGTAGTCAGAAAGGACCTCCCTCAAAAGGGGGAGTAGTGTTGTGATGCAAGCCTAGTGCTGAAAATTTCCAGCTTCGTGTTGATGTTGTTGAGATGTCAGCCTTGTGCTGAAGATTTCCATCTTCGTGTTGATTTTGTTGTGATGCCAGCCTCATGCTGAAGATTTCCAACTTCGTGTTGATGTTGTTGTGATGCCAGCCTCGTGTTGAAGATTTCCAGCTTTGTGTTTATGTTGTTGTGATGCCAGCCTCGTGCTGAAGATTTCCAGGTTCGTGTTTATGTTGTTATGATGCCAACCTCGTGTTGAAGATTTCCAGCTTTGTGTTGATGTTGTTGTGATGCCAGCCTCATGCTGAAGATTTCCAGCTTCATGCTAATGTTGTTGTGATGCCAGCCTCATGCTGAAGATTTCCAGCTTTGTGTTGATGTTGTTGAGATGCCAGCTTCGTGTTGATGTTGTTGAGATGTCAGCTTCGTGCTGAAGATTTCCAACCTAGTGTTGATGTTGATGATGCTCCATCCTTTGTGATGTTATGATGTTGTTGTTGTTGGTGTATCATCCTTGTGTTGTTATTGATGATGATGATGTATTAGTGTTGTACTAATCCATGTTGATGTAGATGATGGTGATGCCATTCCAGCTCCTTGTTGTGGATGATGATATTGATGATGAGAAAAAACTTCCGATGATTTATAGATATGCCAGTCAGTGTTCCAGATGTTGTTGATGTTGTTTCCCTCTCTCTTTCCTGATGATGTTGTAGAATACCTTTCTTGTTAAGGGGGAGTGTTGAAATATTGTAACTACAAAGAGTATTCTACTTATTATTATTATTATTTGAGTCATTTATTTATAGATCAAATCCCCTTTTGTGGATTGATCATGTCGGGCATTGTAATTGACCAAATCCCCTTTTGTGGATTGGTCAAACCCTAATTGTATTATGCAAATTAAGAAGTCGTCCCCCAGGCCTAATTAAAGTGGTTTTAACCACTAAGAAGACAAGTTGGCCCTACCCAATGAAGAGACACCTCTCCAGCGCATGCCAGCTTGTATAAATAAAGGAAGTCAGTGCCTCATTATCTCACTCACTCATTCGCTCATCTAGTGCGCAATTTTGGTAGCTGCAGTTGGGAGAAGAAGGAAGAGAGAGGTGAATTTCTCACTATTGGATATTCTCTAGTATTTTGGTTTATTGTCTTGGCATTGTATTGGCTATCTATATTAAGGAAGTTTTGTTGGGTTTTCTCTCCCATGAGGGTTTCCCAAGATAAATGTTGTGTATCTTGTGATTGTGTTTCTCTCAGTGATCCTACCTATGCTATTGTTATCTAGTAAATTGAAAAGAACCTAATAATAGCTCAAAACTTAAAAAGAGTTACGTGAATTATAAGCACAACATTGGGAATTGTTGGATTTGGGCATGATTAGACCTAGTATTTCTCCTTGGGGTGCACTGGTAATTTTTGTGAAAAATAAGGATGGATCTTTGTGCTTGTGCATTGATTACAGGCGATTGAACTGAATGATGATTATAAATCGGTACCCTTTGCCTCTGATAGATGATCTTTTTGATCAAATGAAAGGAGTTGCTATGTTTTCTAAGATCAATTTATGATCTGTCAGATACCACCAATTAAGGGTGAAAGAGGAAGATATTCTGAAGATTTCTTTTCAAACTCGCTTTGGGCATTATGAATTTATAGTGGTCCCTTTCAAGTTAACCAATGCCCTTGTTGTATTCATGATTTTGATGAATGGAGTATTTAGGAAGTACTTGGATAAGTTTGTATAAGCATTTCTATATGATATTCTCATGTATTTTATAACTTATGAGGAACATGAAGAGGACTTGAGATTAGTTTTACAATGTTTGGGGGAGAACAAGTTATATGCCAAACTATCAAAATGCTCATTTTTCCAACAAAAAATCCACTATTTGGGGAATATTATTTCTAGTGAAGGAATTGGTATGGATTATGCAAAAATTAAAGTTATTATTGAATGTCCAACACCAACAAATGTGCATGAGGTGAATAGTTTTATGGGTATAGTCGACTACTAGAGAATATTTGTGGGAGGATTTTCGAAAATTGCTAAGCGATCACTTCCTTCATTAAGAAGGGAGCGAGTTTTGTATGAAGCAAGGAGTGTGATCAATATTTTTCTAAGCTTAAGTAGTTGTTGACTTCAACACCAATGTTGAAAGTCAATGATATTGACTGACCTTTTGTCGTATTTACAAATGCATCCAAGGCAAGATTGGGTGCTATGCTTTCCCAAGAAGGGGAAATGGTTGTGTATGCTTATAAGAAGTTAAAAAACCAATAGAGGGACTATGCATCTCATGACTTGGAGTTGGAAGCGATATTCCATACTTTGAGACTACAGGGACATTATTTGGTGGGTCAAAAGTTTGAGTTGAAAATTGATCAGAACGGTTTACAACATATTTTCCCATAGAAGGATCTGAATGCAAGACAAAGGTGTTGGTTAGAGCTTCTAAGTGAGTATGACTTTGATATTGCATGTATTAAAGGGACCCTAAACATGGTCGTTGAAGCACTTATCTAGAGACCTCATATTTATTTAGTAATTCCTTTGAAAGTGGATTTAAGGGACAGTATTCTCATTGCCAAGAGAAATGATAGTTGGTGTCAAGAAGTGGAAGTTGTTATATGTGGACAACAAGCCTAGAAATCTAGGTTTGAAGGGTACTCTTGTGATGATTTTATCTTGTAACAAGGATTGGTTAATTAGATTCTTGAAAAGAATTTATGTACCACAAGGATAAGGTCTATGTGATTCAATTTTAAGTGAAGCTCATCGTTCTTTACATGTAACTCATCTAGGTGTAAAAAAAATGTATTTTGATTTGAAACCAATTTTCTTTTAGAGAAGCATTAAAAATGATGTGGCTCTAAAGGTTGAGCATTGTCATCCTACAGGATTATTATAGCCTCATGACTTTCTCGAGTCTAAATGGCAAGTTCTATCAATGGAATTCATAGTAGAGCTACGGTTAATTACTAGAAAACATAACTTTATCTTGGCAATAGTGGATAAACTCACTAAAAGCACTCATTTTGTTCCAGTGAAAGATACTTATAAGGCTCATGAGATAGACAAGTGTTTATCAAGGAGATTGTGAGACTTCATGGTCTTCCAAGGAAAATCATATCTGATAGATCTTTTATGTTTACTGGTAGATTTTGAACTAGATTCCAAGGTACCCTTTAGACTCAACTTAATTCTAGCATGGCTTATCACCCTGAGACTGATGGTTATATGGAGAGGATGAATCAAGTTTTGGAAGACATGCTTCACATATATGCCATGTATCAACAAACCAAATGGGAAGAATATCTTCCATTAGTGGAGTTTGTTTATAATAATAGCAACCAGAGTTCTATTGGTATGGAACCTTTTGAACTATTGTATGGTAGACCTTGCAAAACTCCTTTAAGTTGGGACATATTGGAAGACATAATCTTGGTGGGACCCGAGATCATTCGGGAAAAGGAAGAGCAAGTATCCTTAACTAGGCAAAGATTGAAGGAAACTCAAGATTATCAAAAGAGTTGTGTTGATGTTCATAGAAGGGATCATAGCTATGACGTGGGGGATCGTGTCTTTCTACGAGTTAAACCTAATAAAAGTTCCATAAAGTATGTGAAAGGATCCCAACTTTCCCCTCAGCTTGTGGGGCCATTTAAAATAATGGAAAAGATCAAATTTGTAGCATATTGCCTTGCTCCGCCATTAGTATTACATAGTATGCATAATGTTTTCATGTATCCATTTTGATACATTATATTTCATATGCATCTCACATTCTAGATTGGAAATAACAAAATCTTTTGCAAGTCACAAAAGAGGGGGTTTTGAAGGTAGAACTAATATGTATATTGGACCATTGCACTCAATAGCGTAAGCAACGTATAGTGGACTAGGTAAAGGTCCAATGGGATCTTTATAGTCCAAGTTCTACCACTTGGGAGTATGCAACATCTATGTCCCTCTAATACCCTTTTTTTTACTTAAGAAAATTTGGGTCGAAGTTTTGTTTCAAGATGGGAAGTGTGCACTACCGCTCTTGCATGAACTTGCCATTCATATTTATACGAAACTTCTTGGCTATTTTTTTGACATGTGTTGGTATATGATTAAGATAAGGAGGAGTCCTATATGATTTTTTGTACATATTACCGATTATTTTTGCATGTGTGTATATGTTGTTATCTATGTACATGGATATGTCGTGATGAATTGTATGTTTTGGGGATGAAATGATGTGGTATGATTGACTTGCAGATGGTTTATTATATCAACTTGTGACTTGTGTTTTTTGTTTTTAAATATATCTTAGGCAATTGTTAACTATATTAAAGAAATTACTAATGTTGTGAACCAGTGAACTTGTATGAGTGTGGTAGGGGAGCATGGTACTTGGCAATATGACCTATGGAAGGAAATGTATGTTGAGCTAATTAAGTTATTTACTTGGTATGCAAGTGTTTGTGTATGTGCAGACCATGGGGTGAGGCCTTGCCAACTTGCTAACATATCGGTGTGGACTAAAAAACATGGAATATTTAATGAAAAAATATATGAATTGTACCTATTTCGCAGAGACAATGACACAAAATACATATTGTGTGATTAGAATCAAGAGTTTGCAAAGTAAGGGTGTGGAATCCTTACTCCCCAATAATCATCTTTAAGATTCCAAGCTAAACATGATAATTACAATGATCCCTGATTGATTAAGAGAATATATTATTTACCCACTTGAGAGGGGCACTTTCAAATAAATTTATTTCAACGTTATATATAATGAAAAGAATAATAATAAGGGGGAATGGGAGGGGGCACCACGTAGGCCATGCATAATAGAGTTTTTTTAATTTTAAAAGAAAAAGAAAAAAAGAGTTTTGCATGAGGGGGCGAGGTGTCATATGAGAAGAGTTCTATAAATAGAGGGGAAAACCAATAGGGGGGAGGAAGATAGGGAAATTTTTTCGAAATTTCTAATATAGTAAGACTTATTTGGAAGTGATCTTGTATTGGTAGGGTTTTCAATCAAGTAGTGGTTGTAAGTCCATGTAGCTTGGGGGTCTTCGGGGAAGAATTTTTCCATGAAAGAGGTTGAGAGGAAAATCGGTTGGCATTTGGGAGTTGGCATAGGCAGAAGCAAGAGATTGGAGTTCTTACCAAGGGCAACTGCAGGCAAAATATGAGCAAGAAAGAATTTGAGCATGTATATTAATTTATTAATCAAATATTGTAGAGGTGATTTTACAAGTTTATTATTACAAATTAGATAATTATGTGTGGATACTTACGGGATTATTATGGTTATAGTTTTACACCGTTGCACTAACGTAGCTATTGTAGCACATTATAGGTCTTGTAGGAGGTACAGTGCTATAAATTATCCTAAGAAAGTTGGGAAAGTGTATGGTGGAGAAGAGGAATTCATATTTCACCATAAATAGTTATTCTTGTAGATTATTTACCATTGGTCACAAATCTAATTTGGCATTTCACCTTACCCCATACATTTGTATGCAAACTCTATTCCATGAAATTGGTGAATTAGGATTAATAGTTATTCTTGTAGGTTATTTACCATTGGTTACGAGTTTTGAAAACTCCTTTGATTTTTTGGGGTTATAATTTTAACCTACATGCATTTCATTTTATGCATACATTTGTATGCAAACTCTATTTTATTGAATTTGTATGCAAACTCTATTCCATGAAATTGGTGAATTAGGATTAATAGTTATTCTTGTAGGTTATTTACCATTGGTTACGAGTTTTGAAAACTCCTTTGATTTTTTGGGGTTATAATTTTAACCTACATGCATTTCATTTTATGCATACATTTGTATGCAAACTCTATTTTATTGAATTGGTGGTGAGTTAGGATGGATAGTGATTCTGGTAGGTTATAATAGTTTTGAAAACTTTTTAACTTAAATTTTTTTAAGTTACAATTTTAACTTGTAGGTATTTCATTTTACCCCATACATTTGTAGTTAAATTCTATTTAATGGAATTGGTGGTGAACTAAGATTAATAATAGTTATTCCTAAACTTAATTTATCATTATTTATTAGTTTTGAAAATTATTTTATTTTGGTCGCAATTCTAAATTGCAACCTTTTTTTTTTCTTTTTAATTTCATAAGTTTTCTAAGTAAACTTTGTTTTTTTTAATTGGTGGTGAATTAGGATTAAGAGTTATTCCTTTATGTTATTTACCATTATTTACAAGCTTTGAAAACTATCTTATTTTGGTCACAATTCCAACTTACACCCTTTTTTTTAATTTCCTAAGTTTTCTTCATAAACTTTGTTTTTTAAGAATTGGTTGTGAATAATCTAAACTATATGTGCATTGGAATTAATTCACCAGAGCTATAGGAAGTTCGTTGGCATGCTTAAAAATGCTCATAATTTACCAATGATTTCACTCCGAGGTTTGTCATTTGGGTCAAAGGAAAAACATATGGAATGGTTAATAATCATAGTTTTTTTTAGTATTTTTCCTTAAATGGTGTTTGGTTTGTGTTAAATTACCCAAACCAAGCAGTGAGAGCGTGCATACAAAGTGTTTGTTAAAATGTCTTGACCTAGCATTTAGGGTATGTATATAAAAGTTTGTTAAAATGCTCAAATTAATCATTTAGAGTATGCATATAAAGTGTAAAATGATTTAATCTCGCATCTAAATTAAAGAATGGTGTCTTTGTTTTACAATAAGCATGAACATTTGGATGGCTTGCATTAATAGTAGCTTGTTCACTAGTTACATATATGTCAGACTTCCCATACAGGTGATTTGAAAATTGGTCTGCGTTTAAAACCAACTCATGGGCACTACACCTAAGTTTAAAACCAACTTATGGGTAGTAAAATGCAAATCATTTTGCCTCTATAATTATGAGTTTGGAGTCAAACTCATGGGCAACAAAAAAAAAAGAATTGTTTGCTTGTGTCAAATTTTGAACTCATGGGCTGCAATACGATCGTTTTACTCTTGTTAAACTAGATTATAAAACCTTTCTTCTGAGTTGTGTTATGAGGAAAATCACTCTATGGCATGGGGTAAACCACAATAGATGGAAATGACTGCAGAATTCAACTCTAATCTCAAGTATGCTATATAAACAAATATGCTAAAAAGAAAAGATAAAGAGCCTACCTCATACAAACGTTCAATGAAGCCCACCGTTGAGCACTTGACTCAAAACAATACACTTGCAACTTGTCCTCAACAACCAAGACATGCAAGCATATGGTGATAATATATAAAGTTAGCACATATAATAGCATAATCCATCAATATTCATAGCAAATACGCCCATGGAATAACAATTCAAATATTTGCAAGACATTAATTGGACGAGAAAAGAGTATTTCTATTAAAATGTAATCAACAAAAGTGTATGAATGACAAACTTCCGTGTCAGCACATTCAGAACTAAGAAACTAAGTCCCTTCCAGTTGGGCCTCCACCACTTCAATCCTCCACCAAAGGCAAGATCATATAAGAGAGATAATGAGGTTCTCCATCAAATAGGGAAGAGCTTGGGGGTTGAACAATGTGTTCAAACTTAAAAGGACAAAGGGATGTAGAATCAACATGAAGTGAATATTTCTCCAGAGTAACTTTGCTCTCAAAGTTGAATTCTTCTCCCCTCGTTTCCACAGCGTGGATATGGCCCATTTATAGCCTTCAAATGGAATTGAAGGGTCAAGTCGAAACGTTTCCAGTATATGGAAGGTCAAGGATCATGGATCTCATGATGTGACATGGAACATTGACACCATTTTTTAATTTTGGGCACAAAACCCGATGTACGTGGGTTGTGATGGTGTAACCTACGTATACGCATGTTGTATAGCTGTTAGGGCACGTATATGTGGAAAAATACAATTTTTAGCTCTGGGAACTACAAAAAGGAACTTCAAGTCTGCATAGGGAAATGGAAAAGGCCTTTTGAGCAAGTTGCAAGGGGTGAGGCAAATCTTGCTATAAAAGATGCCCCCTAATGTGTGAGGTTATAGGAGTATCTGCGATGGTCGAAATACATTATAATTCTCATAAGTGGAGTAATGGAGACCCAATTGGACGAACTAGTTACTCATAAGAATATTACATTCCAAAATGACTTTGTACACATGGCTACCAATTTGAATTACACTGCAGATCCATGTGGAAATATACCTAACAAATGTTCATGGCCATGAATAGGCAATACAAAAGTAGATAAATGCCATAGGTTGTCACAGACACGAACAAGGCCCAGTGAAAACTAGTCTCAAAATCAATCTGAATATATCTGTATACAATGGAGTACTCTTTGATCTCCCATGATCATTCAAGTCATATAGGTATTGGTTCAATGAATGATAGCAACAACTAAGGAAAGTTGCGACTATGAATTGATGTCTTCAATTCTTCTACACAATCTGGCAAAGGTGCAAGTCTACATCGTGTGACTAAAGGAGTTGAGGTTGAACACAATGAGACTTCCTTTGATTACTAGTCATTAAGGTATATCGTTAACAAACGTGAGACAACATACCGATAATGAAAGGACGTATCAAGGCATCGAGTAAATTCTTACAAGTGTGAATAAAAGTGTTGAGGTCAAACACTTGAAGAATCCATCGATCATGAGACATTGATATATTCCCAACTATCGATGGTGAGAGAACCTGCCACTGATGACTGCAAGCCTCTAGGTACTCATAGGACTTTGAGTCTCGTCTCTAGAATAGATGGGTTGAAGTCGATGGAGGGAGACCCACTGAAAGGAGAGCATTAAGGCATCTCTCATCAATCAGCACGAGGTACAAAGTAGTAGCTTGATGATTTGGAGGAACTTGGATGAAGAACATGTTCATGAACCAAGGACCCTATGCATCTTTTGAATGCACCATATGCAAGCAGTGCACGAAAAATACCCTCTAAATAACAACCAATAAGGAAAATTGTCGACAAAGGCGAGGAAACCACCAATAAGGATAATGGCATCCAAGGCACTGCATGAATCCCAATGTGTGAATAGATTTCTTGTCATCGAACACAAGGGAAACACCCCAGTAAGCGACCAATGAAAAGATGTCGATTGTTGGGTTCAAGGTTACCTACCCATAACGAAAGTAGGACCAGGGTGCACGATAGGACTACGACTTCTTGTAATTTTGAGACACACCGAGGATATGGTCGACATGCAAAGTCAAGAGTTCTAAGAAATGGTCGACACGGGCTCATAGACATCCTTTGAACAAGAGCATGAGACATATGGATGACTCTGGAAGCATAGACTTAATGATGAAACTTTGTGACGCAGGAGGAACCAATCAAACTCTCCATAGGGACTGGAAGAGTAACCAGTCGGAGGAGTAAACTCTAAGTAACGAGCTCAACTTCCTAAGGTCATGCTAAATCCAAAATTCGGATGACAAGTGGACTCAAAAGTTTGTGCTATGTTCAAAGGTGACACAAATACTGCCAACATAAGATAATACTCTTTTCCCTCCCGTCTTTTTTCAGTTTTTCATAGTCAAATGAATGCTATGATACAGAGGAGGAAACGAGTGTCGCGAGTAAGCAACTAGCTCCAACAGTGGAACATACCTATGCTCAATGCAAGGAGGTGCATGCAAGATATGGACACTCGGGGGAATATTTCCTCTTGGGGTAAAGGGTGTCAAGCTGCAAAGGATATAAAGAAGGCTATGCTTAGCTAGTGATGCAAATTGTTGAGGTAATAGGCTCATAGCGAGAAAGAGGGAACCAACAATAGGCTCAATACTACAAGCAAGATAATGGAATGTAATTACAACTTTACTCCAAAGAATGTCCCTTTTCGTAAATTTAGTCCCCTAGGTCCGAAAAAGTATAAAACAATACCCAGGAGAACTCTTCTAGCCACTAGTGACTAGAGTGTTCCTTTTTCAAAATTAGTCTACTTGGTCCAAAAAAGGGTTAAAATTACACCAAATAGACATCCTTTTAGATCCAATTAACGAGTGTGAAAGGGACAAGTTCACTCAACAATCTTTTCGCTTTTTGAGAGAGTCGAAATAGAGCTTAAACAAGAATCGAGGATGTTGTTTTAAGCAACATATCATGGGGGAAGCCAGGGCTCTCATGCGGGACTTTTGTCAAAATCAAGCAACTCATAGATAACTGACACAAGCTTGGGAAAACCCAAAGCTTTCCAAGTTGAGGAGGACAAGATACTTGCAGAGGTTACCTTATCTATAATATATCGAAGAATGCCCCTTATCTGGAAGGTTGTAGAAGAAGGAAGTTGAGGCTATACAAGATCATTCCAATCAAAGGAAACCACCCTAGGACTTGGAGGGAGCGTACTCGGAGAGAGTGGAATTCTCCCTTGTTCAGAAGGTATAGAATCATAAATGCCAAGGACATGGTCAAAAGATGCATCACCCCACAAAAGAAGAGTGGGATTGACAAAATATTGCATTGGCAATGTCACTTCCTTAGACTTGTCACTCTCCAAGAGAATAGTGGGATTGACCAAAGATTGCATCGGCACGACCACTTCTTCAATCGTTGGTTGAATAGGATGCAAGACATCAAGGTCAAGAGATGCATCACCCCCAAAAGTAGGACTGGTGTTAGTCGAATATTGCATCGACGTGACCGTTGGTTGAACGAGATACGAGACAACATGGTCAAGAAATGCATCACCCCCAAAAATAAGAGTGGTGTCAGACGAAGATTGCATCGGCGCGACCATTGTATCAACCAAAGAAGGACTAGAATATTGGGAAACCAAAGACAACTTAGAACCTGAAGGGCCCCCAAGAAATGACAACGCTTCTTGTACCAAAGTAGTAGCACGGCACAAACGAGTAAGGTGATCTCCTTTAGAAAGCCTACAAAGGAACTTGGGCTTACATCTTACATGTCTAGGCTCCTCAACCATATGAATGCCCCCAACATGACTTGCAGTGGTTGGTGACATTATCCCAGCATGACTTGCAGAGGCTAGTAGAAAATCTCCAACGTAGCTTGCAGAGGTTGGTGATGAATACCCAACATGACTTGCAGAGGTTGGTGATGAACCTTCAACATGAATAGCAGAGGTTGATGATGAACCCCCAACATGACTAGCAGAGGTTGGTGATGTATGTGCAGAGTGACTAGTAAGGACTAGAGTTGTGCCCTCAGCATGACTTGCAACAGCTGGTTGTTGGTCTTCAAAATGACTTGCAGAGGTTGTCGACCAATCTCCAACATCACTAGCAAAGGTTGGCGATATAATGCCAGTATGACTTGTAGTGACTGGACTGGTGGCAGTTGGTTGCGGCATTTGAGACCAAGGTTCTGGGAAATACTAGTTTTGAGAAATTGCAGGCCAGGAAGGGTTCTGGTATACACCATGGCCCTATCTGACAAGACAGTATCTTCCTCCCAACTGATTCATAAAGGATTGGAAGGGAATCGTCATCGAGGAAGCCACTTGCGAAGAGAAAGAGACATGACAAGAGTTACTCAGGTGAGGATATATGTTTCCAACATAAGAAGGAACTTCATGAAGGGGGTTACCCATACTATAAAATTGACTCCCTTTGGATGAAACACAAGAGGAAAGATGGAGGTCCGCCAAGGGAAAAGTGTTCGTAGGAACCGACATAGCGGAAGAAGGATAGATGGATGGGATGTAATAAGTAGAATGACCTCCTGTTTGAGCACTCGCTCCTGGAAAAGTAAAGCTAGGATTGGATCCATAGGAAGGAAGATTCCAACCTCCTACTGTAAAAGTTGGTTGAGGGATATGAATCCCACCAAACAAAAAGGGAGAAAAAGGAGGCAACATGCCCCCAGACCCAAAACTAGGATTCACATACAGAGACGAGACAGAGGATGGCAAGTGTGAAGACATGTATGGCATACCAAGAGAAAAATGATTAGAGTCCCAAGGTATTCGTTGGGTATCATGATTTGGCATACCACTCGGAAATATATAAGGATTCGTCCCCATGGAATGAGAAAAGACCATGGGTTAGGTATCGCTAACTGAGGGAGTCACGGGGGCTCCACTAACCATAGCAATAAAAACTCATGACGCAATACAAAATCCTAAGGCTAACTAAAAATCTGAGAGCACACCAAAGTAAAGCAAAAAGGCTAATGCACACAAACAGGATATAGTGGTTGAAAAGGGGCCTCCCTCACTAGAGTAGGTATGTCTCTCCCAAGAGGGGCCTGAGACTCCCTTCAAAATATTGGAGGTATCATAATTGGTTATAAGGGTCCTCGTGGGCTTAAAAACCACTCGGTCAGATCCCCCCAGAGAGGTAATCCTCCATAAAGGTTGTGTGTCATCCGACCCTTATCTGACTCACGATACCTACAGAATAACCCCTGCAAGTAACATATGTGGCTACCTATGTCAAGCAACTAAGCCACCATGATATAATCAATGTGCAGACGAATAGTCGTAAGTCAAGTCCATCGTATGGATAGGGTAACAAAGCCTGAAATCTCGAAAGCATCACCTCTCACAAAGGTAAAGGTACTAGAAAGACCCTCATATATGAATAGATCCCCAAAAATATTTTTGAAGCTAAGAAGGTATTCAAGGGATATCTCCTCAACCGAATTCGTGCGACCTCGTTCTTAACTCCGGTGTGAGTGGAGCCTCTTGACGTCACCAATTATACAATGGATTTCACCACTCCCTTAGTCATACAAATATGTTGAGTTTAATAGCCTTGGAGAAGTTTACTCACAAAATCTTATTCCAAGGCTCTAAATCTTGAGGTAGTTTGTGCACCCTGAAAAATAAAATTGTTTCTAATCTTTTTTAAATTTATCAGCATTACTTTTAGTGGCTTTGTTTACTCAAAAGATGTGGTCGTGAAACTTATGATGTTATGACTCTGCAATTAAAAGGAATGAATATGAATATAATGCAAAGTCCTAACTTCAATTCTCAACAAATGATAAGCTTTTTTTTTTTAAAGTAATTTTCAATTCAACTCTGTGATTTCAAATAAGATGCAATCTTTCCTTACATATATCAAAATCAATGATAAGAACCCAAAATATCAAATGCCATGATACAAAATGTATATTTTTTTGTATTTTCAATATAAAGGGAATGAAAATGCAAGGACTGAACAACAACTTGATATATAAACCCTACTGTAAGCAAAAAGAGACAAACCAAGCAGGATATCAAGAAGCAAACACCCAGCCCAAGATGCAAGGACAACCAATGAAACAAAAATGATGAGAAAGAAATACCGCCCAAAAATTCAACCAAAGAAAGGTTTCCTATCACTCTACATGCACTTAATAGACATGACAAAGACCTAAGAAGACTCAACAACCATCAAAACTTACCCAACAAACATCAAACTCAACAATCAATCAAAAAAGGATGATGTACGTGATTGTTCAGGAGCAAACCACGTATGTACGTGCCCTATTGAATGACAACTCACGTATGTACGCGTCTATCAAGGGAAAACCTGCTTATATGTATTAAAACACTGCCAGGTTAAGGATAAGGCCAAGAAACTTAGACTCAAAATGAAAAGAGGTTGTCAAGCAATCATACGAAGAGAAAATCAATATAACCAAGAGCAATCAAAGGAGAAAAACACTCGAAACCCCGAAAAGAAGATTCCCTCCCCAGTATGGTCACCAATTATGTTACGAGGAAAATCACTCTATGGCATGGGGTAAACCACAACAGATGGAAATGACTACAGAAATCAACTCTAATCTCAAGTATGTTATATAAACAAATATGCTAACAACACAAGATAAAGAGCCTACCTCGTCCAGACGTTCGATGAAGTCCATCGTTGAGCACTTGACTCAAAGCAATACACCTGCAACTTCTCCTTAACAACCAAGATACAGAAGAATATGGTGATAATACATAAATTTAGCACATATAATAGCATAATCCATCAATATTCATAACAAATACGCCCATGGAATAGCAAGTCAAATATTTGCAAGACATTAATTGGAAGAGAAAAGAGTATTTCTATTAAAATGTAATCAACAAAAGTGTATGAATGACAAACTTATGTTTCGGCATGTTCGTAACCGAGAAACTAAGTCCCTTTATGTTGGGCCTCCACCACTTCAATCCTCCACCAAAGGCAAGCTCATATAAGAGAGATAATGAGGTTCTCCATCAAATAGGGAAGAGCTCGGGGGACGAACAATGTGTTCAGATTTAAAAGGACAAAGGGATGCAGACTCAATATGAAGTGAATAATTTCTCCAGAGTAACTTTGCTCTCAAAGTTGAATTCTTCTCCCCCCCTTTCCACAGCTTGGATATGGCCCATTTATAGCCTTCAAATGGAACTAAAGGGCCAAGTCAGAATGTTTCCAGTATATGGAATGTCAAGGATCATGGATCTCGTGACCTGACATGGAAACCCGACACCATTTTTTTAATTTTGGGCACAAAATGCGATGTACGCAGGTTGTAATGGTGCAACCTACGTATACACATGTTGTATAGTTGTTAGGGTGCGTATATGTGGAAAAATGCAATTTTTAGCTATGGGAACTACAAAAAGGGACTTCAAGTCTGCATAGGGAAATGGAAAAGGCCTTCTGAGCAAGTTGCAAGGGGTGAGGAAAATCTTGCTATAACAGATGCACCCTAATGTGTGAGGTTAGAGGAGTATCTACGATGGCCGAAATACATTATAATTCTCATAAGTGGAGAAATGGAGACCCAACTGGACAAACTAGTTGCTCATAAGAATATTACATTCCAAAATGACATTGTACACATGGTTGCGAATTTGAATTACATTGCATATCCATGTGGAAATATACAAAGCAGTTGTTCATGGCCGTGAATAGGTAATACAAAACTAGATAAATGCCATAGGCTACCATAGTCACGAACAAGGCCTAGTGAAAACCAGACTCAAAATAAATCTGAAGATATTTGTATACAATGGAGTACAATATGATCTCCCATTATCACTGAAGTCATATAGGTATTGGTCCAATGAATGATAGCAACATGTCAGGAAAGTTGTGACTATGAACTGATGTCTTCAAGTCTTCTACATTATCCGCCAAAGGTGCAAGTCTACATCGTGTGAATAAAGGAGTTGAGGTCGAACACAATGAGACTTCGTTTGATTATCGATCATTAAGGTATATAGTTAACAAACGTGAGACAACCCACCGATAATGAAAGTAGGTATCAAGGCACCGAGTACATTCTTACAAGTGTGAATAAAGGTATTGAGGTCAAACACTTGATGAATCCATCGATCAGAAGACAATAATGCATTCCCAACTGTCGACGGTGAGATAAACTGTCACTGATGACTACAAGCCTCTAGGTACTCATAGGACTCTAGGTCTTGTTTCCATAATAGATGGGATGAAGTCGATGGAGGGAGACCCATTGAAAGGAGAACATTAAGGCATATCTCATCAGTCAGCATGAGGTACAAAGCAGTATCTTGATGATTTGGAAGAACTCTAACAAAGAACATGTTCATGAACCAACGACCTTATACGTCTTTCGCATGCACCATATGCAAGCAGGGCACGAAAAAGACCCCCTGAATAGCAGCTAATCAGGAAAATTGTCGACAAAGGTGAGGAAACCACCAATAAGGCTAATGGCATCCAAGAAACTGCATGAATCCCAATGTGTGAATATATTTCTTGTCGTCTAACACAAGGGAAACCCCCCCAGTCAGTGACCAATGAGGAGATGTCGATTGTTGGGTTCAAGGTTACCTACCCATAAGGAAAGTAGGACCAGGGTACACGGTAGGACTACAACTTCGTGTAATTCTGAGACACACTAAGGGTATGGCCGACATGCAAAGTCAATATATATGAGAAATGGATGACACATACTGATAGACATCCTTTGAACAAGAGCATGAGACATATGGATGACTCTGGCAGCATAGACTTAATGATGAAACTTTGTGATGCAGGAGGCACCAATGAAACTCTTTATAAGGACTGGAAGAGTAACTAGTCAGAGGAGTAAACTCTAAGTAACGAGCTCAACTTCCTAAGGTCATGCTAAGCCCAAACTTTGGATGATGAGTGGACTCAAAAGTTTGTGCTTTGTTCAAAGGCGACACAGTTGCTGCCAACATAAGATAATACTCTTTTCCCGCCCATCTTTTTTTGTTTTTTCATAGTCAAATGAATGTTATGATACAGAGGAGGAAATAAGTGTCGCGAGTAAGCAACTAGTTCCAACAGTGAAACATACATATGCTCAAAGCAAGGAGGTGCCTGCAGGATATGGACACTTGGGGGAATGTTTCCTCTTGGGGTATAGGGTGTCAGATGACAAAGGATATAAAGAAGGCTTTGCTTGGCTAGTGATGCAAATTTTTGAGGTAATAGGCTCATAGCGAGAAAGAGGGAACCGACAATAGGCTCAATACTGCAAGCAGGATAATGGAATGAAATTACATCTTAACTCCAAGGAATGTCCTTTTTTGTAAGTTTAGTCCTGTGGGTCCGAAAAAGTATAAAACAATACCCAAGAGAACTCTTCTAGCCACTAGTGACTAGAGTGTTCCTTTTTCAACATTAGTCTACTTGGTTCGAAAAAGGGTTAAACTTACACCAAATAGACGTCTTTTCAGATCCAATTAACGAGTGTGAAAGAGACAAGTTCACTCGACAATATTTTATCTTTTTGAGAGAGTCAGAAAAGAGCTTAAACAAGACTCAAGGATGATGTTCTAAGAAACATATCATGGGGGAGGCCAGGGACCCATGCAAGACTTCAATCGAAAGTCAGCAACTCACAGATAACTGACACAAGCTTGGGAAAACCCAAAGCTTTCCAAGTCAAGGAGGATAAGATACTTGTAGAAGTTACCTTATCTACAATATATTGAAGAAATCCCCTTATCTGGAAGGGTGTAGAAGAAGGAAGTCGAGTCTCTACAAGATCATTCCAATCAAAGGAAACCACCCTAGGAATTGGAGGGAGTGTACTCAAAGAGAGTGGAATGCTCTGTTATTCAGAATGTACATAATAAAAAATGCGAAGGACATGGTTAAAAGACGCATCACCCCCCAAAAGAAGAGTGGGATTGACTAAAGATTGCATTGACAATGTCACTTCCTTAGACTTCTCACTCTCCAAGAGAATTGTGGGATTGACCAAAGATTGCATCAGCATGACCACTTCTTCAACCATTGTTTGAATAGGATACAAGACAACAAGGTCAAGAGATGCATCACCCCCCAAAACATGAGTGGTGTCGATCAAATATTGCATCGATACGACCGTTGGTTGAATAGGATGTGAGACAACATGGTCAAGAAACACATCACCCCCAAAAATAAGAGTGGTGTCAGCCGAAGAGTGCATCAGCACGACCGTTGTATCAACCAAAGAAGGACTAGAATGTTGGGAAACCAAAGATGACTCAGAACCCGAAGGGCCCCTAGGAAAGGACCATGCTTCTTGTACCAGAGTAGTAGCACGACACAAACGAGTAAGGTGATCTCCTTTGCAAAGCCTACAAAGGAACTTGGGCTTACGTCTTACACGTCTAGGCTTCTCAATCATATGAATTCCCTGAGCATGACTTGTAGTGGTTGGTGACATGCTCCCAGCGTGACTTGCAGAGGCTAGTTGTAAATCTCCAACATGGCTTGCAGAGGTTGGTGACAAACCTTCAACATGACTAGGAGAGGTTTATGATGAACCCCCAACATGACTAGTAGAGGTTGGTGATGTATGTGCAGTGTGACTAGCAATGACTAGAGTTGTTCCCCCAACATGATTTGCAACGGCTGGTTGTTGGTCTTCAACATGACTTGCATAGGTTGTCGACCAATCTACAACATGACTGGCAGAGGTTAGTGATATAATGCGAGTATGACTTGCAGTGACTAGACTGGCGACAGTTGGTTGCGGCATTTGAGACCAAGGTTTCATGAAAGATTGGTTTTGAGAAATTGCAGGCCAGGAAGGGTTCTGGTATACACCATGGCCATGTCCGGAAGGATAATATCCTCATCCAAAGTTATTCATAAAGGTTTGTAAGGGCATTGTCACCAAGGAAGCCGCTTGCGAAGAGAAAGCGACATGACAAGAGTTACTCAGGTGAGGATATATGTTTCCCCCAGACGAAGGAACTTCATGAAGGGGTTACCCATACTGTAAAACTGACTCCCCCTAGATGAAACATAAGAGGACAGACAGATATCCGCCAAGGGAAAAGCATTCATAGGAACCGGCATAGCGGAAGAAGGATAGTTGGACGAGATGTAATAAGTAGAATGACCGCTCGTTTGAGCATTTGCTCCTAGAAAAGTGAAGCTAGGATTGGATCCATAGGAAGGAAGATTCCAACCTCCTACCATAAGAGTTGGTTGACGGATATGACTCCCACGAAACGAAAAGGGAGAAAAAGGAGGCAACATGCCCCCTGTTTCAGGACAAATCAGTAAGTGCGGACACAAACAGATCTCCCTAGTTTCACCCCGAAACTAGAACAAAACAAGACATAATATAAAACTTTCCCTAAGTTTTAATTGTCAAGCATACTAAATAACAAGAGATAAATAATATACCTTTTAAATGTCGCTTGCCCTCACTAGTGTCATCCTAACTCCGTTTCAAGGCTTATGGGATGTTGAACCTGTTAAAAGACATAAGCCAACGAAGTGAAAGAAACAATGTATACTTAACAAAACCTATGTATGTGATGAAGGAGTCATACAATAAAATAAGAACATTTTATGGGAAAAAATATATTATTGTATTAGAAATATGAAAAGGAGAATACAACCGATGCCTTGATGTTGTAGGGTCCCTTCCAATAGTTCCTTGCTTCCCACACACTTCTGCTCCATAGATTTTGAGACTGTAGATCTGACAGCTACTTATGATCTCGTCTTGACAAAGCGAAACTCAAAGCCACCATAGGTCCGAACACTCCATATGAATTACCTATAACTGAAGCTAATCCAAATTCTTGGCTAGACTAATATCTCATTAGCTGAATCTTTGTAACTAAGTTGAAGTTCCAAAACTTCTCTAAACATTCCCAAGCTAACTTTCCCCATGAGAACTCCCCTCCTTTTATAAGATGAAAAGGATAGGGTGAGGAGGTTAGGATGATCCCACTAGAACAAGGATGCGACTCAGATCCAAACCGATCGGAGGTGTTATTACATGATAATTTCTATTGTGAGAAACCAAGATTTCAAGATCTAACATAACGCTAAAAATGGTTTAGAAGCCTAATAAACTAGGGAAAGGATTAAATATGGTAGGGAGAGGCTAAATCTGGAAAGAGCGCTAAGCTGGTGGGGCCCAACGCATCGCAGATCGTGAATTCTCAAGATCGACAGTCGGGGATGATTTTGAGGGGAGAAACTGTGCGAAGGTTAATTTTGGAGAGCGGGCCGAAATTGAAACTGTGGTTTTCGTTCAGGGCTATGTGTCACCAACAGGTACATTTTGGGGTGAAAAGTGAATCACCCAAAACCACTTTCTCATGCCCTCAAAAAGTGGAAAGATCAACAATACACTAACTCAGCACACTAGTTACACTTATTTCCAGGCATATCTGAGACAACGCATTTCTTGACCTGCAACCAAAGGAGATAATTCGGTTGGGTAAGTCCAAATGCAATTTTCCAAGGCCTGGAAAATGATGTCCAGAGGTCAACGAAAGACAGTGAATCACACGAAGGGTCGAGACAAAGTCAGAGGACGAAGAGAGGGACTGAAACGACAGAGAAGCCAGAATCTGGATTAAGAAACGTTTCTAGCTAATCATTATAATCAGTTTCAGAACCAAAACGTTCCATTTTAATCATTATAATCGGTTTCAGAAACTGAAACGTTTCTTTGTAATCATTGTAATCGGTTTCAGAAATCGAAAAGTTTCTTTGTAATCATTGTAATTGGTTTCAGAAACCGAAACGTTTCTTTGTAATCATTGTAATCGATTTCAAGCCAAAGGAACTCAACTTATATAAATTTTAGGAGTTCCAAATGTATCAGGGATTGGCAGAAGTGCAAAGGCACGATATTAGCTATTTGGAACTTGAATGTAATTTTATGAAGCTTAATAGAATACACATGTAGATGTCTTGAAATCTCCATGAAAAGATTCTAATGGTGGTGGTCTGAGTTTTGTCTTCTTTCTTTGTATGTATTTTCTATGATCTTGATTTCATTTTCACTGTCTTCTGTTTAAATTGGATAGTCAAAGGCCTAGAATTCATCTTGTGATGCTCTCAGCTGAAGCAATTTAAACTGTGTTAAGTTCTTCCTAACTAATTCAGAATTCATTTATTTAATGCTTTGATGCAGTAATATGTTTTCTTTTCTTCCTACACTCTGCAAATCTACAATTGATAACTCAGATTTATCGCCTCATTTAGACTTTATCCTCTGGAGAGTTTTACATATCAGTCAGTGCTTCCATTCATTTTCAAAAGTTTGACTCCATAGCCCTAAGTGTCCCTCCTCTTCCTTGCCAGCAAAATTATAAAAAACCTTCAAAACAACAAAACCTAGCCATTGATTTGTTAAAGAAAACTCATCTGTTAAAGACCAAGTGACACGAGAGAGCCCTCTCTGAGCTGAGAAGGCTAGTACCCATCTCTAAAGTTGGTTTATAGGTTACCTCTGTCGTTTTTTTTATCAGCCGAACAAATTTACAGAGTGATAACATTTTGGCGCCGTTGCCGGGGACCGAAGGTGAAATCTTCCCTGGGAGAAATGACAAGGTTTAGACCTGATTTCTGATGGTGGATAGAGGTCAAACACAAGAAGGTTGTACATTTCCACCTGGCGACTCCAATCAAGCTTCAAATGCGATTCAGAGATTCCACTGGAGGACGAGATCCATTGACAGAGGTATGAAAGGACATCATAGGATAAAACAAGTACCTAAAGTTGAGTTTTTTCCAAGACATAATATCTTTTGTTATTAATTACCTTCCGTCCTTTCTTGAACATGTTAAACAAAATTTTCTTTACCTACTTTATTCAAATGATGATCATGAGAACCTTGCACTTGTATATCCTCCTCTTAAAGTTGTACATATATTTCCTCATTGTATCACTGATTTTGATCGAAATTTTCCATCTGAGCCATGTGTTGACCATAGCCAAGTTGACGAGCCTCATGAAATCAAGGTTGATATCTCACCTCTTGTACTTGATCCAACACCCTCCAAGATTCCGCATAAATACAGACCTTTAAAATTACCTCACATCCTTCATAATTTTCCTCCAAAGCACTATAAGTACCTACCTGTGTTTGATGGAGAACCTAATGCCATCACAGCTGAAAGACACATCCAAGATTTTAAACATTTTATAGATTTGTTTGAGATTGATCATGAAGATGTTTGTATGAGGGCCTTTTCTCAAACCTTGAAAGGCGATACCAAAGATTGGTTTAAGCACTTGCAGCCATAGGCAATTAGCTCATGGGAGGAATTGAAGAATGTCTTTTTGAAATTTTGGGGCAAGAGAAAATATTTGGATCTACATCTTATAGAGTTATATGCTTTGAAAAGGCAGAGCAATGAAACTATTTCTCCATTCAGTAGAAGGTTTTCCAGTATTTATTACAAGTTGTCCAAAGAAATTCAACCCACTGAAGTTGTTTCCATGCTCCATTATGCAACAACCTTTCATCCATATTTGTCTTTCCTTATGATGGGAAGAAGATATAAGTCCTTACATCAAATGTTTAATGATGCTCAGGAGATTTAACACAATATTCAAGCATGCAAACAGGTTTGAAATGAGGAGTTGGATGCTAAAGAACATGACACTGAATATGAGCAAAAAACAGTTGATTTGAATCTTGAGCAGAGGGTTAATAATATCATATGTCATCTTGAAGTTCTAAATGCTAATGATTTTGCAAAGGATTATATTCTGCTTATTGAAAAAGAAGGTGTTAATTTACCTTCTGATCCATCCCATGATAAGCATGGGGCTGATTGTTTTATGTATTCATTTGTAGACAGTCAAGAAAATGAATTTTCAAATCATCTTGTTGAAGAGCAAGTTGGTGTCCCAAGCTTTTCCTTGTCAGATGACATTGTAGATGTTGCTGATTTGCCTATATATGATGAATATGATGATGATTATGATGCTAACTTCCTAGAACAATCAACTGCATGTTATCTACAAGAAAATGTTCCTTTTCAGCAGTGCAATGAGAATAATCAATTTACATATCACAGTTACAAAGAAGAATATGAAGAAAGTATTGAATTAGCTAAAGGAAATTTTGTACCTTTATGCTTTTCCTCGTTTAAATTGTTGAAAGAAAATTTTAAGATCATCACTAAAGCAAAGGAATGTGTGTTGATGCCAAATCACAATGATTCACCGGAACAAATTGACAAGAAATTGCAACAATCTTCTCATGTGTTTGATGACCCTGTAACTTGTTATACAAAAGGATTTATCAGTTCAAAATTGCAGCCATTGGTCGAAGATGAATCTGAAAATGATTGTGTTCAACAATCCAAAGAAATCAAAAAATGCGCCTACGACAACAGTGAAGAAATTGAAGAAAGTTTTGAATCAGGTGAAAGAACTTTTCCATTGTGCTTTGCTTCTTTCAAATTTCTGAAGAAAAATGTTTATAATGTTTCAAATCAGAAATCATCCAGGCATGATGTTGAATATGAAGAAAGCAGTGGACTTGCCAATGAAAATTATCTTCCATTATGTTTTTCTTCCTTTGAATTGTTGAAAGTAAATCATGAGATAACAGAGGAAGCAGGGAAGTTTTACTGCATTCACAATGACATTGTTTTACATGAGAAAATTGTTATCAGTGAGGAAGAGTAACAACCTTCTCGTGCATTTAATGACCATGTTGTTGATTACATGGAAGGTTATCTCAGTTCAGATTTGCAGCATGTGCTTAACTACCGGATTGGAAATAAAGATGATGGTCAATCAACGTCAGTGTTAGATTGTTTGCCACCAGGGGTTTCATTTCGGCCAGCATTGTCTTTTGATTCAAAAGATTGTTATTTCCAGCAGTCTCAGCTGATTTTTCAGTCTCTTTGTGGCAATCAACAGGGTTAATTACATAAAAACAAGAATGCAGTGGAAGGGGTGAAACATGATTATTGTTTTATGCATGTTTTGGAGGATCCATTTGCAGTTTTGATGGGTGCGGTAAACAATCCCAATGTTTTTAATTTTTTGAGATTTGAATTTATAGATAAATTTTTAAATGAATTATCAGTAAACAAGCTTTGGAGCAAGCATGTGCAAAGAAAGAAAACACTGGAAAAAATGCTTGCATAGTTGCATTGGCATTATGATTTCATTTGATTGGTCGTTCATTTCAACAATTTTAGAGTAGATAGGAGTGTGCAGATAAGCTTGTTGGTCAAGCAGTTTTTATTTTGGGTTTTCAGTAGTGTGTATATTCAGATTGTAGTGGTGTATTTAGCGTTCAATTTTTAGTTGAGAGCAGTGTACAAACTAGGGTTTTCAGTGGACACTCGTGACAGGTCAGAGCAAGGTACACACATGCTTTGGGAGTAGCCTAATGGATCAGGCATCAGGTCTACAAGTTCTCTTCTACTTCACTGGGAGGATAACATCCCTGTTGGAGCCAATGTTATCACATGCTAATTTTTGTTGTGAGAAATCAAGATTTCAAGATCTACCAGAACACTAAAACTGGTTTGGAAGTCTGCTAAAATAGGGAAAGGACTAAATATGGCAGGGAGAGGCTAAATCTAGCAGAAGTGCTAAGATGGTGGGGCTCGACGTGTCGCAGATCGTGAATTTTCAAGATCGATGGTCGAGGATGATTTCGGGGGGAGAAACTCCACGGAGGTTAATTTTGGAGAGCGGGCCGAAATTCAAACTGTGGTTTTGTTTGAGGCTATGTGTCACCACCAGGTACATTTCGGGGTGAAAAGCAAGTTTCCCCAAACCACTTTCTCGTAACCACAAAAAGCAGAAAGCTAAACAATACACTAACTCGGCACACCAGTTACGCTCGTTTTCAGGCATATCTGAGACAAACCATTTCCTGACCTACAAACGAAGGAGATAATCTGGCTAGGTAAGGCCAAATGCAGTTTTCCAGGGCCTGGAAAATGATGTCCAGAGGTCAATGAAAGACAATGAATCACACGAAGGGTCGAGACAGAGTCAGAGGACGAAGAGAGGGACTAAAACGCCAGAGAAGCCAAAATCTGGATTAAGAAACGTTTCTTGTCGATCATTATAATCGGTTTTAGAACCGAAACGTTCCATTTTAATCATTGTAATTGGTTTCAGAAACTGAAACGTTTCTTTTTAATCATTGTAATCGGTTTCAGAATTCGAAACGTTTCTTTGTAATCATTGTAATCAGTTTTAGAAACCGAAATGTTTCTTTGTAATTACTGTAATCGATTTCAAACCGAAGGAACTCAACTTATATAAATATTAGGAGTTATGAATGTATCGAGGGTTGGCAGAAGTGCAAGGGAATGATCTTAGCTATTTGGAACATGAATGTAATTTTATGAAGCTAAATAGAATACACATGCAGATGTCTTGAAATCTACTTGAATAAAGATTCTAATGGTGGTAATAGTGTACATCAGTAATGGTCATAGGGGTGATGAAAATAATGTGTAACAATAAGCCCCCCAAAGTATGGAGTTAGAACAAAGTGATAGCTAAAATACTTTATCGAGTGTGTTTTGGGAACAACGAACACGTCGGTTGAAAACCTGCCAACAAACAAGGAAATACAGTACAATAATATATCATCATCGAGGTAGGCATTCCCATACTGAGAATACAAATGACTCAAAGCATAAATGCCGACATGCAAAGATCCATGTCAAGTAAGACAGATCATGGCCACCAAACATACACTATGGATCCATGCCAATATGACTCAAATCTAAACATAGCCACCAAAAATACACTATGGATCTATGTGTGAAAGACTCAAATTTGAACATAGCCACGAGACATACAATGTGGATCTATGCAAAAGTACAATCTGAATATACTCCAACGCAACTTGAATTTGTCAGAAAAGATTCAGGGTCTTCATCTCCACCACTCTATAGTATGAATATAACCATGTGAATACATGTGTTGAATTCAAACATGGTAGAAACCACTTGATTACTGGTCATTAGTGAATATCCTTAACAAGTGTGAGGGAAATCGCCATTAATGTCAATGACTCCCAAGGTACACTAGTACAATCCAACGGGTGTGAATTTGTGAGCTGAAGTCGAACACTCGACGGAATCTTCCGATCAAGGGTCAATAATGAAAACCCATTGTCGAAAGCGAGGAAACCTTCCATTGAGGCATGCAAGTTCTAAGGTACCAATTAGTTTATAAGTCTAATTCCTGGATAATGAGTCGAGGTCGACAGGAAAAGACTCTTCACATGAGGGCCTTGATGTATCCCCTATCAATGACACGAAACAGGTAAAAATATTTGGAGTAGATCGGAGTAACAAGTGATTCGGGACTAACTCAGGGATGGCCGACGCAATAGAAGGCTTAAGGTCTGCATAAATGGTTAATGCAATAGAAGGCTTTACGGGTTGAACTTCTATTTGAACATATTGACGACACGACAACTGTCTTGCAAACACTAACTCAACAACAAGGATCACAGACCAATTTGTAATCTTATAAAGGAGTATGATCAAGAGACAAGCGTATTTTCCAACCTAGACATAAAGAAAGTGAAAGGGTGTCATGTTCAAAAGAGACTCTTCCATAGAATACAGGTTTAGAGACATTCTTTTCCCAATTTTCCCCCACCATTTCTCGCAAGTACCTCTTTATATTTACCTAAGCTTGAGGAGGATAACATATGCTTGAACTGTAAGCTCATCCTTTGGATGAGTCCCTCGGAGTATGCTTAACGAACCCTAGGAAGGAGTGGTTTGGTCCCATATGGGCCTTTCGATGTTTGTTTTACGAGTCCAAAGAAAGAAAACTCATTGGTCTTTTCATATTTATGGAGTTTGAAAAGAACTTAAAGAGGACTCCATAACTTTTCTAATCATTCTTGATTAGAGTGTTCCTTTTTCGTAAAGTAGTCTGATGAGACAGAAAAAAGAGATAAACTACTACTAAACAGACGTTTTCTTTGATGAATTTAATGCAACTGCAAGACCCATTCTCCCTGAAGAATGACTTAAGACCCTAGTTGTGGACTAGGGCCCCCAGTACTCACCTGGGGTTCTTGGTCTGGGACCAAGCAGTTAGAGCCATGGCAAAAGACCGTTGTGAGGGCCCCCAGTAGATGACTGGGGTTCTTGGTCTAGGACCAATCACAAAAGACCCTTATGAGGGCCCCCAGTAGATGACTGGGGTTCTTGGTCTGGGACCAAGCAGAACGACTCTTGTATGGGCCCACAGTAGATGAATGGGGTTCTTGGTCTGGGACCAAGCAGTAAAGACCCTTGAGAGGGCCCCCAGTATATGACCGGGGTTCTTGGTCTGGGATCAAGCAGTTAAGTCCCTAGATATGTCTAGGGCCCCTGGACGTGTTCTAGGGTACCCATGTCTAAGGCATGGGTTGATCCTTGGTTTTGTACCTTGGTGGATAAGACCCCAGATATGTTCTGGGGCAACCTGGTCCTTGATCAGGTAGTTGTTGGTGTATGACCCTCTTTTGAAGGCGGGCATGACCACATGAGGGATGTATCCCATATGCAGTGATGATAAAGTTGATTGGTCACCTTGAGAAGTATATGGACATGTGTAAACCTCTCCTAAACCCACCGCCCTTGGTTTTTGGGGCTTGAGTTTGTTTGGGGGTTTGTATTTTGACTTAGGGGTTAATATAAGAAATATAAATTAATATAAATTATAAATATATTTAATTAATATTTATATTAATAAAATATATTATTTTTAATAATATTTCTTTTATCCTAACCTCTACCCAAAAGTATAAATAAGAACCGCTCCCCCTTCACTCATTCACTTGATCTCTCCTTTCCTCCTCCTCATAGAAGTGGCAGATTGTTTCTTTGTGATCTGCGGCCTCCTTGGAACAACTAGCGGCCTCCTTACCAATCAGCGGCTCCCCTGTGTCAGCTTGTGGCTCCCTTGAGAAAGTTTACGGCCTCCTTGTGGTAGTGTGTACCCTCCTTGTGAAAGGTCCTTCTCTTCATCTTGCTGCCAAGCCTTTGCCTAAGTTCTTTGCTGCTCTGTGGGAGTTCAGAGTGTTCATTTCTCTGCTGGAATTGATGTTATTGTTGCCTACCTTATTAGTCACCTACCAGCCTTCTTCTAGCATCAGCAAAACCCTCCTTGAAGGTTGTCATCCCTTGGATCAGAATTATTGCAGGTTGTATCACCCTAGCTAGGTGGTTGGACCTTCACTTCAGGCAGTCGTCCCTCCTTTCTGGTAGCCTCTCTTATGTGTGAAGGTTTATGGGGTTTTGGGTATACTAGGGTGTAGTGCTTTATCAGTCATATACTTCTCTTGATAATAAATCTGACCCTAGAGGCAGATCCATGACATTGAGACTTATCTAAGCATACTACAGTGGATTCTTATCTCTCATTTGTATCATGCCTCTCTTCATGTTGTTGAGGTAAGAAAATAAGAAGGTAAGTTGTTGATTCACAGTTTTGCAATACTTAGATCTAGATCTACTCATTCTAACTCATATTTGATTAAAGTTGTTTTTACACAGTTTTGAAATTGCTTATATTTCCCTAAGTCTAGATCTACCTTCTGTAGAAGTTCTAAAATACTTTAACTAGTTCAGATCTGTTTATTCTTACCTAGAGACATTTTTGTATGCTTAGATCTAGTTACTATTCAGTCAAGAATAGATTTGTTGGTTATGATCTAACTTACCAAGTTCAGATCTATTTTGATATATTCGTAAATTTGTTTGCCTTATAAGTTTTATGATTGAGATTCATCTTCAGATCTTTTGGTGTATTGTTGGTCTAAAATAAAGCTTAATTTAAGTTTTCTTATCTAACTGGAAATTAAAAGGACTATATTTTTCTAGTTACTTTCCTTATTCTAACATGGTATCGGAGCTTAGGGTGTGGAAGGAGCTCAAGACTTGCAGACTTGAGCTTGCGTAGATCCATTTCATAGGGTTTACAGATCAGCAAATTCAATTTGCTCTGTTCTTAAGAGTACTTGTAAGGGCACCTAGTTTCAGTTTTTGAACTGCTTTCTGAAGATTGTCTCTTATTGTTTTAAGTTGCTACTTTATGTACTTAGTGGTGGACACATGGAGTGCCATGTGCAGCATGGGCCCCTTTTCAAGAAAGGTAGAATGGGTTAGTAAATGGTTTTCCTTTTTCAATGCTATGTTTGTCATATTAGCCTATGATAGCGCTTATATTATGAGTAGTATATTCCATGATAGCTTCATAGTAAACATCTCTAGCAGCCATGGTCTTTGTTACCCAATGGTCTGTGTATTTCAGAAGTATTTGTTTTTCTATCTTAGTTGTCTCTAGTCTATAGGTACTCAGAGATTCATGCAGGCAATGAATTTAAATGCTAGAAGTCAAGACTGTTTAATGGTTGTGACTGTAACATATATCTTCAACATTTAAAACTGTTGAGATGGTGTTGGTTACACACCCAATTTCAAGGGTTGTCTCTACTTTGAATTACTCTCTACCATTGGATACTTCCACAACCAGTTACAGCAAAAGTTTCCTTATCTATTGAAAGATATAGGATACCACATGTCTTCTGTTAATCTTGTTGCCCTCATCTCTAATGTACTTTTGACAACTAACTTTATCAGAACAAGTGTTGTGCAAGCTCCTCGCAGTTGGTCACTTTAAATTGCTTGGGGGGGGGGGGATGATATGTTTTCTGCTAAGACTTATTGGGTGCTTAGCTTCAAATGACTCTGATTGGAGAAGAGAATAGATGAACTCTATACTCTTGTTGAATAATTGAGAATTTGCATTTTAATCATCCTTGATGAATTTTTAAATTTAATTAGAAAGACAACCATAAACTCTCTACTATGGTTCTTGATAGATGGCACTTTTTGGTTTGAGAGTAACATCACAAATAGAAGACAGTCACATTTAATTTAACTTATTTTCTAATGTGGATGCCAGGGTGTTGATTCCATATTTAGAGCTTGTAGGATTTAACTCAAATTGATTGCTTACAATGTTAATAAACATGTTATTATCATTATGTTGTTTAGAACAAGTCTAAAAGAATGGTCTCATCCGGGGCTAGTGAAAGACTATCTTATTTATTGTACACTTATGAAATGCAAGTTTGGATGTCAACTTGTTTGAATTATTGGTAAAGTGAAAAATGTTAGTTGAGAGAGATTTCATGTTAGGAGAATCTGGAGGCTAGGGTTCTTTATTTTTGGTGGATCCTTGGTTTTTCTGTTATAGATTCCTTGAGATCATTTCCTCTTTTAGATCCTTTTTTATCAGTTTAAAGTAACTCTGATCAGGATATAAACCCTTATAAAAGGGGGTCCTGCATAGACATCAATCTAGTAGGACAGTTACTTGAACTAATAGTTGTTGCATACTCAAAGATACCCCAAATAGCCACAGTTGGTAGTTGGCTGCAAAAGCTCAGTGTGTGTCTTCAGACCAATCAAGTTCAAGGTAAGTTTAGGTATGTACCATTTGAATTTAATCACTAAATTTGAAATAAGTATGTATCTATTAAAGGCAATAAGAAGAACTGTGATAATCCCTCTATCATGAACTGTGTCTTAAAGGAGTACTGTCAGAACCTAAATTGTTTTTGGTTACATGACCAAGGAAGTTGTGATCTCAGCACATACTTTTTTTTTAAATTGATGTAAGCTAGGTCTTTCTCCCTGGTTCAGAAACCCAACAGTTTGTTGGTCTATTTTCTCTGATATGAAAGACAACATGTAACCTTGGGTTATTTTCTTGGTTAAGGAGTCCATCAATTTTATCTTGTTAGTTGGGGTATTTTTCCTCGTTTTTGGAACCCCACAGATATCTTTTTTCGAGAGTCCTTAGATTGTATTTGAGCCATTATCCTTGACACAGGAGCTCAAGAAGTCTGACTCAGCTTTTCATATTAAACTTGGTACTGGCACAAGAACATCTTGAAGAGATATGACATCAGAATAGAGTCAAAGGATCTTATAAGTTCAGAGGGAGCCAGTTTGCACATGATAGGGAGGTATACATTTTATGAGACTCAGAGGGAGTAGTCCCTGAATATGAGTTAGACCTTGACCTACAACAGAGATGGCAACTTAGTAGAGTCAAGGGATACTATCAGTTTCTTTTAAAGAAATTTTCTATTAAAAGGAAACCAGCCTGGTGCCGAGAAATACTAAAGGAAGAAGAACTAAGGGCACTTTCAAAGAAATCAAGAAACCAGATAAGTACTCTGGCCTCGTAGATAAATTGAATCTTGTGATTGATTCAGAACCTTCCACATTTGAAGTGTTGGAAGATGTTGTGCTATAAGAATATGAATCAATTATGAAGAATGATGTATGGGCAGTTCTTCAAAGACCTCGTGACAAATCAATGGTAACCTCCAATGGCTTTATAACATAAAACCTACAACATGTGGTTGTATTGAGGTCAAACTTATGACTTGTGATTTCTCTCAGAAAGAAGGGATTATCTATGATAAGATCCTTAATTTCGTCAGGATCTTTTGTCACTGATTTTTTTTTAAACTTCATCTGATAGATGTTAAGATTTTTTATTAAACAATGAAGTCAAGCAAGAGGCTATCCATGGGAAAGAATCCCATGGATTATAACAAGCTCCGAGAGCTTGTTATGAAAAGTATTGACAGTCTCACTTCAGAGTCTTGGGTTCACCAAGAGTTTTTATCTTTATATAAAGATTGTCCAAAATCATCTTGTTATCTTAGGATGATTTGTTCCTTACAAGAAAGGAAATTTTTTTGATAGCTCAGACTAAGAGGGAACTCTTCAACAGAAGTTGAAATGAAAGACTTGGGTCTTTTACATTACTTTCTGAGCTTAGAGTTGTGGCAGAAACCGAGGGAGATGTTTCTCCCACAAGAGAAAATATGCAGTTGATGTGCTCCACTGACTTAGCATGATGGATTGTAAGTCCATGACCACACAAATGATCTCTAACCTAAAGAAATTACAAGATCAGGTTACTGATTCAGAACCAGAAGGCCCCTCTTTATATCGACAGATCATTGGGTCATTGATGTACCTCATACATACTAGACCGAACATTTGTTATGCGGAAAATGCCCTCAGTCAGTTCATGTGTGTATACATTGATGTTAAGCATATTCTGAGATATGTCCGGGGAACTATAGCTTTTTGTCTCAGATACACTTCCAGTGGAGGTGTAATGTTTCATAAATTACAAATTCAGATTGGATGGGCAGTACAGTGGATCGGAACAGCACTTCCGGATATTGCTTCAGTTTGCGTTCAGCGATGATTTCCTCGTCCAGCAGGAAACAGGGCTCCATAGCCCAGAGTATTTCATAAGAAGAATACATTGTTGCAAGTGTTGCTAACAAAGAAGCAGTCTGGCTTAGGAATCTACTTTCAGACTTGTTCAGTGCAGAGCTATCACCCACAGTCATTCACTGTCACAACCAAAGTTGTATAAAGTCTCTGTGAATCCAGTGTTTCACGTCAGGTCGAAACACATTGAGATGAGATATCACTATGTCCGAGACATGGTGCAGAAGAACATTCTCAGTATTCAGTATGTTTTGACGGCAGAACAGATGACATATATTTTTACCAAGCCACTGTCCTTGACTAAGTCTGTGTACTTTCATGACAAGCTTGGTGTTGTTGAGAATGCCTCTCTTGCTGAGAGGGAGTGTTGAATTTAATGCAGCTGCAAGAGCCATTCTCCCTGAAGGATGACTTAAGACCCTCGTTGTGGACTAAGGCCCCCAGTACTCACCTGGGGTTCTTGGTCTGGGACCAAGCAGTTAGAGCCATGGCAAAAGACCCTTGTGAGGGCCCCCAGTAGATGATTGGGGTTCTTGGTCTAGGACCAAGCACAAAAGACCCTTGTGAGGGCCCCTAATAGATGACTAGGGTTCTTGGTCTCGAAACAAGCAAAAAGACCCTTATATGGGCCCCCAGTAGATGAATGGGGTTCTTGGTCTGGGACCAAGCAGTAAAGACCCTTGAGAGCGCCCCCAGTATATGACTGGGGTTCTTCATCTGGGACCAAGCAGTTAAGTCCCTAGATATGTCTAGGGCCCCTGGACATGTTCCAGGGTACCCATGTCTAAGGCATGGGTTGATCCTTGGTTTTGTACCTTGGTGGATAAGACTCCAAATATGTTCTGGGGCAACCTGGTCCTTGATCAGGTAGTTGTTGGTGTATGACCCTCTTTTGAAGGCGGGCATGACCACATGAGGGATGTATCCCATATGCAGTGATGATAAAGTTGATTGGTCACCTTGAGAAGTATATGGACATGTGTAAACCTCTCCTAAACCCACCACCCTTGGTTTTTGGGGATTGAGTTTGTTTGGGGGTTTGTATTTTGAATTAGGGGTTAATATAAGAAATATTAATTAATATAAATTATAAATATATTTAATTAATATTTATATTAATAAAATATATTATTTTTAATAATATTTCTTTTATCCTAACCTCTACCAAAAAGTATAAATAAGAACCCCTCCCCCTTCACTCATTCACTTGATCTCTCCTTTCCTCCTCCTCATAGAAGTGGCAGATTATTTCTTTGTGATCTGCGGCCTCCTTGAAACAGATTTGTGACCTCCTTGGAACAACTAGCGGCCTCCTTACCAGTCAGCGGCTCCCCTGTGTCAGATTGTGGCTCCCTTGAGAAAGTTTATGGCCTCCTTGTGGTAGTGTGTACTATTGAAATAATGTAACTGCAAAGAGTATTCTTATTATTATTGTTATTTTATTCATAGGACTAATCCCAATCGTGGATTAATCATGTCGGTAATTGTATTAGGACCAAATCCCCTTTTGCAGATTGGTCAACGGACAATTGTAATAGGCAGAATAAGAAGTCGGCCCCAACAGTTATTATTGAGACCCAGAAATATTATAAAGGTGGGTTTACCCACCCAGATTGAGAAGTCGGCCCTGCCAGTGAAGAGACACTTCACACGTGCCAGAACTTGTATAAATACAGGAGGCTAACGCCTCATTTGATCACAACTCACTTGCTCAGTTTGAGAGACAAGTTCTGATCTGTTACCGGCACATCTTTTGGAGAAGAGTGGCACATCTTTTGGAGAGGACTATCTGTATTGGTTTGATTTATCTCTTGACATTGTATTGGCAATTTATGATAAGGAAGTTTTTGCTGGGTTTTCTTCCCCTAGAGGGTTTCCCAGGATAAATGTTGTGTCTCTTATGAATATGTATTTCTCAGTGATGTTGTTCTTATGTTGCTATTATCTATTGAAATGCAAAGAACTATAATAATGGCATAAACATTAACATGTACCCTCCTTGTGACAGGTCCTTCTCTTCATCTTGTTGTCAGGTCTTTGCCTGAGTTCTTTGTTGTTGTGTGGGACTTCATAGTGTTCATTTCTCTGTTGGAATTGATGTTATTGTTGCCTACCTTGTTAGTCACCTACTAGCCTTCTTCTAGCAATAGAAAAACCCTCCTTGAAGGTTGTCGTCCCCTATATCAGAATTATTGCAGGTTGTAGCACCCTAGCTAGGTGGTTGGACCTTCACTTCAAGCAGTCGTCCCTCCTTTCTAGCAGCCTCTCTTATGTGTGAGGGTTTGTGGGGTTTTGGGTATACTAGGGTGTAGTGCTTTATCAGTCCTATACTTCTCTTGATAATAAATCTGACCCTAGAGGCAGATCCATGACATTGAGACTTATCTAAGCAAACTACAGTGGATTCTTATCTCTCATTTGTATCATGCCTCTCTTCGTGCTACTGAGGTAAGCAAATAATAAGGTAAGCTGTTGATTCACAGTTTTGCAATACCTAGATCTAGATCTACTCATTCTAACTCAGATCTGATTAAAGTTGTTTTTACACAGTTTTGAAAGTGCTTATATTTCCCTAAGTCTAGATCTATCTTCTGTAGAAGTTCTGAAATACTTTAACTAGTTCAGATCTCTTTATTCTTACCTAGAGACATTTTTGTATGCTTAGATCTAGTTACTATTCAGTTAAGAATAGATATGTTGGTTATGATCTAACTTACCAAGTTCAGATATATTCATAAATCTGTTTGTCTTATAAGTTTTATGATTGAGATTGATCTTCAGATCTTCTGGTGTATTGTTGGTCTAAAATAAAGCTTAATTTAAGTTTTCTTATCTAACTGAGAATTAAAAGGACTTTATTTTTCTAGTTACTTTCCTTATTCTAACATTCTTCAAATACTTTAACGAGCATGAAAAAAACCCAGATCGCTCGACAATCTTTTCATGTTTAGAGAGTCTGAAAAGAGCTTAAAGGGAACTCCAAGGGGTTCCTTTTTCGTATAACCTTTATGAGTCTAAAAAAGTGATAAAAGTTTACTCAGTTACATTCTCATTGATTTACGAGCACAAGAAAGAACAAAGACTAATCTCAGGATTGTTTTCATTTTTACGCAAGCTTAAAACAAAACAAAAATATGCTTGGGATAGATTTTATTTTTACACAAGCTTAAAACTAAATGAAACTATGCTTGGACCTGGTTTCATTTTTACACAAGATTCAACCAGAGGAAACTATGCTTGAGGTAGGTGGTTTGATTTTTACACAAGCTTGAACCAAAGAAAACTATGCTTGAGACTTTCCAACACATTATCCAGGGATGGTTGTTACTTTGCCCCCAGCTTGTGAAGCTAGCGACTTAACTTCAGCATGAAGTCCAGAGACTATAAGCATTTCCCCCCAAGCTTCGTTTTGTTCTACGACATAGGGGGATGAAATGAAGCTTCAAATACTATATGTAACGAAGTACTTGACTCAATCGAAGAGGGGGGAAATCTATTTCATTTTTAACAAGCTTTACACATGAACAAGAACTATGCTCGAGACGGGTTGTTTTATTTTCTAATGAGCTTGACAAAGGAGAAGAACTATGCTCATAACCTTTGTTTCATTTTTTAACGAGGTTGCCACAGAGATGCAAAAACTATCCTTGTAATCTTTGTTTCATTTTTTTACTAGGTTGCCACAAAGACGCAAAACTATGATCGTAAGATTTATTTCATTTTTTAACGAGGTTTCCACAGAGACTCAAAACTATCCTCGTAATTGGTTTCACTTTTTAACGTACTTGAATTCAGAAAACCATTCTCAACACTCTTTTCTTGATCATGGATTCCAAGAGGACAATACTCCGGAAGGACACCATGTCAAGGGACAAAACTCGGTCATGGCTTCCAAGAGATATTCACTTGACAGAAGAAACACACTCTGGAAGGAACACACGTCGAGGGTCGCGATAGGGGTAAGGAGGTCAAGCTCTAAAATCCCTGTCGAAGAGATCACCATGTCAACTACCGTATCCAAATCATTAGAGACTGAGCTTACAATGAGAGGCTCATTTTCATCGGCAATTGAAGGCATGGCAGACAATGCCAGATAATTGACCTGTGGGCGGGGCGATACCATATGCATATACAAACCATTTAGGGAGGTCATTGAGTTGATGGTCAAGGTAGGGCCAATGAATGAAAGTTGATCAATAGTCACAATTCTTCCATCATGAGGGAAATATATCACACGAAAAAGAGTGGACAAGATAGCTTTCATGGCATAGACATAATCTCGCCCAAGGAGTAAATCAAAATACAAGGGGTCTTAGACTACCATAACATCAATAAAGATAATTTTCCCTCCCAAGGTTACGAGAAACTGAGGAATGACTCCTAAAGGGTGATGGGTTCTTTTGTTAAAAGCTAACAAATTTTGGGTAACCGACACAAGCTGAGGACAACCTAAAGCTTGCCAAGCAATAAAGGACAAAATACTAACAGACGCACCTTCGTCTATCAACGTATGAGGATCGTCCCGACCACAAACTTGTACTATAATATTCAAAGGAATGTGAGAGGGAAGACGAGGTCCAGTTAGTGCACCCCGATAAAAAAGGATGGCCTCATTACTTGGAGGGGGTTCCACGGGAGAAGGAGGAATGCCCCCTAGCACGGTAAATTCTGTATCAACGAGAAAAACGTGGGTAGTATCAGGTTTACTCTCTAGTGGGAGAGCATGATCGACTGATAATGGGATCAAATTGACCACTTGGGTTTTATTCTCCAAGGGGAGAATGGGGTCGATGGATGGAAACAGATCGACTGCTTGGGTTTCACTCTCGAATGGGAGAGTGGGATCGACCGAGGATGGGATCAAATCAGCCACTTTGTCAATTGGTTCAACTAAGGATGTGACCAGATTGATTACCTGATCAACCAAACTGACCGAAAAAGGGACCAGATTGATCACTTCATCAACTACAGGTGGGTTGAGAGTAAGCCTACGGTAAGCAGTCGGAAGTTGAGACTGGGAAACAGTCATGTCTTCTAGTAATTTCGAGGCTTCATCCATACGAGGGAAAAGGTGAGTTTGATGACTCCCTCCGCATAACCTACATGGGAACTTGACTCTACTTTTCTTCTTCCCAACGATATCCTGACTTGTTGACGGGAGGTCATCAGCATGTTGTTAAGAGGCTCATGACATGGGATGGCGAAAGTGTGTAGACCATGCTTCTATAACCTTGGATAGACCAGGGAAATCCTTGAGAATATGACTACCCTTACAAAGCCTGCAAGGGTACTTGGGCTTACAGGTTGTTTGGGTGATCTTAGAATCATCAACACTCCCAGCACGATTATCAGTAACTGGTTGTTTTCCAACATGTATGGTAGTGGTTGGAAATTTTGACCCTTGCTTATTTTTCTTCTTCTTAATCTTCCTTTTCTTCTTCTTCTTATCCACCAGGTTACTAGCTTCAGAGCTTTCACTCGGCGAAGAAGATGAAACGGAATAAGACCTTGCAAGTGAAGAAGGCGAAGAAGATCTTACTGGTGAAGAGAGTGAAGGATAAACATGAGGTTGATGTTCTTGGGGGGAAGTGCTTACAACTGAATCACTTGCTACATTCGAGATTACCGGAGTGGAAAACAACCATACCGGTAACCCAATTGTGAGACCTAGAAGGCTCAAAGTAACAATGTAAGGAGGACCAACGTTTTTGTAAAAAGGAAAAACAAAAGGTTCCCTCGGAGCAGGGGTTGCTTCATTTCTCGTTTTGGGAACTGACGCCATTAAACATAGATCTAACCTAGAGTCTGCTAGGGAAAACAAACAATACACGCTAAAAATCTCGGAAGCAAGCAAACAAACAAAACCTTCTCACAATGAACGCACTAATTGGTGATGAAATCCAACGTCGCGGGAACAATGTAAGAAGGGGCTGAGATAGAGCGGGTGGAAAAGGTACGTTGACAACCTTCTTAACAAACTTACACCTTTGTGCAAGATTCCACATAATAAACGCGGATTTACCCTCCAAGAAGCTCGAGTGAGTTTCGCCAACGTAGATTCCAGGTACAACGAAGATTTTCCCCTTCACTGTAACCTCATGTATTAACGCTAAAGAAAGGCCACTAAGTTTACCAAATACAACAATGATGCCTGGGGAAACAATCGATAGTTCGATATACGTGCAAGGGTAGGGCAACTAAGCCCGAAATCGACTTGAGAAGGCCCACATAGCATTGTTTTCTCAATAGACCCCCAATAATACGCACAACCACTACACCAAGACCAACAAAGCAAGGTTAGTAACTCTACTGGGCTTAATGTGACCTCGTGATTGACCCTTGTGTGAGAAGGGCTTCCGAGGACAAAATGTAGTAAATGGATTTCACCACTCCCTAACTCAAGATTCTATGTTTGTTTACAACTTTGGAAAGTTATCTTTCACACCTATTCCAAAGCCCTACAACTAATTTAATGTAGGTTGCAAACATCCCTAGAAATAAAAGTTTCTAGGTAGATTTTAATTAACGCGTAAATTTTATTAAGTTGTTGTTACTCAAGAGAAAAATGGCGTGGACTAAATGATGTTTTGACCGACTTTAAACAATGCAAAGAAATGAGAATGCAAATATTTCACTTTGATGAAAGCTATATTACAAGAAGGAGAAAACGTTTATCATTCCCAGATGTACAATGTCCCAACATTTTATTAAACTCATCGATATCAAGATCCTCAAGAAATGAGCCAAAGAGACTATACACCAATAAATACATGATAAATTTTTAAAAATTCAAGACCAAAAAATGCCAAAAACCATGCAATTTTGCTACTTCAAATGCAAAGATGCCCCCAATCTAATGCAAAGCAAGAAAATTAATTTTTTTATTTCAAAGATAGCTAAAAGCAATATCAAATATCTTTAAAAACAAAGCAACCCAAACACTCAACTATTCAATAAAAAGAATAAGAGTTCTTTCACTAAATAATCTAGAATAAAAAATGCTTTGTCAGTGGAAGAAACTCAAAGCAAGAGATAACAAATCTTTCAGAAGCAAACAAGCTAAAACAAAGCAAAGATGGCTAAAAACAAACTTAACAATGTCCAGCAGATTGTAACCAGACTTTAATCAAATCACCCCAAAACCATATTTCAGATCTGGGCAAGGAAAACCACCAATTTTTATTTTTTTTCACAATCGTCGCAGGCTGTAAGACGAATCTAGTGCGACAATCTCACATTGTCTATCAAAGCATGGTGCGTCTATCAAGGGAAAAATGAAAAAAAATAAAAATCAAAAAGGTTTTCCAGTGAAATAAACAATCAGAGGGTCAATCTGGATCTCCCAGTGACTCGGAAAACAGAACCCAGGCAATCAAAGCACGAAAGCAAGGAAAAATACTACTAGGAAAACGATCCCATCCCTATTATGGTCGCTAATTTTCTTTCAGGACAAATCGGTAAGTGCAGACACAAACGGATCTCCCTAGTTCCACCCTGAAACTAGAACAAAACAAGACAAAATATAAAACTTAATTAACAAGAGATAAATGACATACCTTTTAAATGTCGCTTGTCCACACTAGTGTCATCCTTACTCTGTTTCAAGGCTTATGGGATGTTGAACCTGTAAAAAGGCATAAGCCAACGAAGTGAAAGAAACAATGTATACTTAACAAAACCTATGTATGTGATCAAGGATTCATACAATAAAATAAGAACAATTTTATGGGAAATAAATATATTATTGTATCAGAAATATGAAAAGGAGAATACAACTGATGCCTTGATGTTGTAGGGTGTTAGAATATAGAATATTGTGCTCATTTTACCATTAACGATACCCTCGTCACCCAACCATAGGCCGAATCCACCCTCCGAGCACCTTAACCTTGACTGAGAATTACTCCGGAAGCAAACCCTAGGCTAGATAGCCAAACAAGGTGTAGCGCATCTTCCTCCAAGGATAGCGCACCAACAATAGTTGATCAGATAGTCCAAACCCTAGCCAAGAGATAGTCCAAGCCAACACTGAAATTGGTTGTTGTAGCAGCTGCACCTGCAACTCTCCTCCACACGTGCGCACCAAATTGGGAACTGCAGTGCGCACTAGTTGCTCTCTGCAATTATGAGATGTGTCAAATGAGAACTGGCGCCCTGTATTTATAGTGGTTCTGCCAAATTTGTTGGGGCCGACTTCTCCTTCTGGGTACATGTCTGTTCAGTATATTATTATTATTTATGGCCGACTTTTTCTCTTGGAGGCTAATAACCTAACATAAATTATCTTCTTGAGCCGACAAGACTTCTAGGGTTATTAGCCAACTCATTAGCGTTTCTCTTGCTTCCCGAAATCTTATATTCTCGTCAAGTTCACACGTGGAGGTAAATACCTCCAGCAGCTACCATAATATCAACACTCCCTCCTAGCTAGGGAGGTATTACAGGTAATCGTCTTTGAGCACAAAAATATACCATTCATCCGGTAGCATCAACATAGTCGTCTAGACTATCTCATGACTGGATCATGAGCATCACCATACCATCAGCTGCATCGTCTCTCGAAACCATACTTCATCTGAGTAATCAGACATGATGTTGGATAAATCACTCACACCATAGAGTGACACAAGAGTCATTCTTATAATGCTCTGAACTATTTTTCGTCTAGAAAATATCTGTTCATCATTCGTCTGGATGATGATTATCTCCAATAAACTGTTGATAGTTTTCAAGGCAATTAGAATAAAAATAGAACACAATTGTGTCTATCCATAGTAGTACATAACTACAATCCAGTGGTACACTACCACACCAAGTAACACACAAGTACTTGATCAGCAACATATAGTCACAAACAGTGGAACATATCCACCACAGTAGTCTTCATTTACTGTCATACAGTCTTCGTAACAAACATCTGATAGCAACCTGCACAGAAACAATGTTATGATATAAACTGAATCATCTAGGCCAATCTTTCACTCACATCTGTGGGTTCTGAAAGAATATTTGCCTCACAAACAGTGGAACATATCCACCACAGTAGTCTACATCTATTGTCATACAGTCTTCATAACAAACATCTGATAGCAACCTGCACAGAAACAGTGTTATGATATAAACTGAATCATCTAGGCCAATCTTTCACTCACATCTGTGAGCTCTGAAAGAATATATGCCTCATAGTAGAATAATGAGATATATGGACTATTCTTCTCAAGCAAGGAAGAATAATTGTCATGTCTTCTAAACCTAGATCATTCCTCGCCCTGGGCCATACTTCCTACACTAATCAAAGTGCACCCTGGAGAGAATGTATAACCCTAAGGAATGTTTAGCCTGGACCATTCCCCACCCTGGGCCATTCCTCCTACACTAATCAAAGTGCACCCTGGAGAGAATATATAAACCCTAAGGAATGCTTGTCCCTGATTGTTGAGCCTGGACCATTCCCCACCCTGGGCCATTCCTCCTACACTAATCAAAGTGCACCCTGGAGAGAATGTATAAACCCTAAGGAATGACTGTCCGGACCATTTCCTCTGTCAACCACAAGAGGAAAAGACCGTCCTGCATCAACCTCCAAAATGGACCATTCCTCATGTTAACCACAATGAGAAATCGTTGTCCGGTGAGGCGGGCCAGTCTTCTTGAGTAACCCTCAAGAAGAGACACTGCCCTAGACCACTCCCCATGTTAACCACAATGGGAAGTCGTTGTCTATGATACATCAGAAATCAGACTACTTCCCATGTTAACCACAATGGGAAGTCACCGTCCGTCAGAAATCTCAATCCACTTTCCGAATAGGAAAGCATCTGTCCAAGATGGACTATTTTTCAATGAATGTCTTCAATAATATTTTCAGTGCTCCCTCCCAACCTGGGAGTCATCTCTTTCTTTTAAATAAGGAAGTCGTTTCCACGAGCTCTAGCTTGAGTACACAAACTCTTTCATCTTGGATAGAAGCTTTACCAAAATGTCTGCTTATCTACTCATCTGTGGAGATATGTATTGGAGAACTACTTTCTCCTTTCTGGACTTCATCACGGATAATGTAATGCTAGATTTCAAATGTACTTTAGTCTAGAACACTGTGAGGGCTTTATGTAGCTCTGAACAATAGAGTATATCATTGTTTGAAAAACTGGAGCATATCCATGTGGCACTTCTTCTGTCATCATGAGATCTGATCTATTGAGTAAACATCTTGATACAATATCTTTATAGAAAATCTTCACCACGCTTCTGCTGTGCACTGGAGGTTCTCCACCAAGTTATCTTCTTCTATTTGTATACAAGGGTCTTTTTCCGGTATGCCTCAAAATCTTGAGATTGCTCTTCATACGCTCTTTATTCAATTTCTCTGGAGAACATTCTTTGCATTCATTTGATGTAGAACTCCAACTCATGGATGTTGCAGATGATATAATGACTCATGTAGAGATATGTCTGGTGTACTGGAACAAGTAATCATCGTAGTCTTCTCCCTCCATCTAGGAGAACCTCTAGTTCTAGGTCTCGCAATGCTTTCATTCATAAGTCTTCCATACACTGTTCTTTATCACGACTTTCAGTTCTTCTGCTTGATTGTTTTTAGTGAGTTCATATCAGGCAAAAAATCTTGTGATTCTTGATACAATGACTGGTTGTTATGATTTCTCTTTCTTTCTTCGAATATTCATGTTTTTCTTTAGCTCTTGGGTCCATCGAGTTTCCTATAGATTCCATGCCCTATAGATTCCACTACTTTCTTTTCATCATAGGATCACGGATCTGGATGGACAACCAGGGATACTTTAAGGCTTCTCTTCGAGGAAGACTTCTTGAACTGAACACATATTGTCTTTCATGGTTACTACCATGGATATATACTTCATCATCTTCAATGGATCATAGGATTAGCTCCCTCCTAACCCTTGCTTCATGTAAGAGTGCATATAATCGGCTCCCTCCGTCTAACAAAGTCCACGCTTCCATCTGCATCCTTATTGTCTTATGTAATATATAATTGGCCCTCTTGTCTAACAGAATCCACGCTTTCGTCTTGTTGTCATCTACAAAACGTTATAAGTCTTTTTCCAATTTCCTCTCGATTGCTGACTTCTTTCTGTCTTTGCTTCTTCTAAGTCTCTTCATGATTGATTTGGCTTAATAACTTCCACATGATTTGTATTTCATCCTTTCAAGTGTATTATCTAATGATATCCATTTTCATCTTGTTTGTTCTTCCATAGGTATAGTTCTTCTTGGAACACATTATCTTCCAAGAGATAGATATACAAGATATGTACTGATATGATGCAAACAAGATATGTACAAGAAATAGGAAGATTGTTGTTACCTTTTAGAAGAAGAAGTCTCTTACATCCTGCTTAGTCTTCTTTGCAGGTTCCTTCTCTTCGGCAATTGATGCTTCGTGTTTCTCCTTCCTTTTCTTTAGCTCGAGACAATGATTCTTGTAGCGACCATACTTTCGACAGTTGAAGCATTGTACTTATGAAATGTCTTTCTCTTGATTTGGCTTCCTCGAACCAAACTTCCTTTTGTTCCTGAAGTTCTTGAATCTTGTTGTGAAGGCTTGATCGTTGTACTTCTTTTGGGGTTTCTCTTTTGCATTGATCCTTGATTCTTCTTAAGCACAGCAAGTCCAAAGTTCTTCAAATGTTGGATACTCCTTCCTTGTGTTCATGCTTGCGGCAAATGCATCCCACGTCTTGGGAAGACCATTGAGTACTATGTTCACCAATTCCTTTTCCGAAATGGTCTCTCCAATAGCTTGTAGTTTATCTCTTAACTGAGAGATCCTCACAAAATATGATGTTATGATGTCATCATTATTCATCTTCATGTCACGGAGCTCATTCTTCAGACTCATAACTTGACCAATGTTTCTGAATGAGAAGAGATTTGTTAGGGCATCGTACATATTCTTCGATGAGTCAAGATGGGAGATGTAGGGTATCAAGTGGTCTTTTATAGAATCCACTATGATACTCATGGCATTGATGTCAACATCTTTGAACTTCTCCATAACTGCAACGTTCTGCGGTTCCTTCTCTTTTCCTTCTTCAAACTATGGTTTCACGATATCCAACACTTTATTCTTGGCAAGGATGAGGTCAATCCTTGTCTTCCATGCTCTGAAGTTAGAGGCTCCATCTAACTTATTCTCTATCTTCATAGAATAAGTCATGGCTTCTTTGGCTTGGTCAAACCCTAGATTTGACCACAAACTCAAATTTCACGTCTTGGCTTGCTGAGAGTATCAGGAGATGTGCTAGGCTAGAGTGCACTGATCTATCTGGAGATTAGGTCAATCCATTCACTTAAGGTGCCTCAACAAGAGGTTTAGGGTTTCTGCAACTGCTCCTTGCTAGTAACCCTAACGACAGTGTTTTGGAAACTGCTTCTGCTAGTAACCCTAGCGGTAGTTCTTCAACGAGCTCAATATCCTAGCGGCTATGTTTCCTTCCAGAGTTTAGACTGAATGAAGGAGGTGTGGGCCCATAACCTGTTAGAATATAAAAGATTGTGTTCGTTTTACCTTTGACGATACCCTCGTCACCCAACCATAGGTCGAAGCCACCCTCCTAGCACCTTAACCTTGACTGAGAATTACTCCGGAAGCAAACCCTAGGCTCGATAGCCAAACAAGGTGTAGCGCATCTTCCTCCAAGGATAACGCACCAACAATAGCTACTCAGATAGTCGAAACCCTAGCCAAGAGATAGTCCACGCCAACACTGAAATTGGTTGTTGTAGTAGCTGCATCTGCAGCTCTCCTCCACACGTGCGCACCAAACTAGGAACTGCAGTATGCACCAGTTGCTCTCTACAATTCTGAGATGTGTCAAATGAGAACTGGCGCCTTGTATTTATAGTGGTTCTGCTAGATTTGTTGGGGCCGACTTCTCCTTCTGGGTACATGTCTATTCAGTATATTATTATTATTTCTAGCCGACTTCTTCTCTTGGAGGCTAATAACCTAATATAAATTATCTTCTTGAGCCGACAAGACTTCTAGGGTTATTAGCCAACTCATTAGGGTTTCTCTTGCTTCCTGGAGTCTTTTATTCTCGTCAGGTTCACACGTGGAGGTAAATACCTCCTGCAGCTACCATAATATCAACATAGGGTCCCTTCCAATAGTTCCTTGCTTCCCACACACTTCTGCTCCACAGATTCTGAGACTGTAGGTATGACAACTACTTATGATCTCGGCTTGACAAAGCAAAACTCAAAGCCACCATAGGCCCGAACACTCCATATGAATTAGCTATAGCTGAATCTAATCCAAATTATTGGCTAGACTAATATCTCATTAGCTGAATCTATGTAACTAAGATGAAGTTATGAAAATTCTCTAACCTTGAAACTAGGATTCACATAAAAAGATGGGACAGAGGATGGCAAGTGCGAAGACATGTCTGTCATACCAAGATAAAAATGATTAGAGGCCCAAGGTATTGGTTGAGTATCATGATTCAATGTACCACTCATAAATATAAAAGGATTCGTCCCCATGGAATGAGAAAAGACCATGGGCTAGGCAGCGCTAACTGAGGGAATCACGGGGGTTCAACTAACCATAGCAATAAAAACTCATGACGCAATACAAAATCCTAAGGCCAACTAATAATAAGAGAGCACACCAAAGTAAAGCAAAAAGGCCAATGAACACAAACAGGATATAGTGGTTGAAAAGGGGCCTCCCTGACTAGAGTAGGTATGTCTCGCCCAAGAGGGGCCTGAGACTCCCTTCAAAAGATTGGAGGTATCAGAATCAGTTATAAGGGCCCTCTTGGGCTTAACAACCAGTCAGTCAGATCCCCCCAGAGAGGTAATCCTCTATAAAAGTTGTGTGTTGTCCGACCATTATCTGACTCAAGGTACCTGCAGAATAATCCCTGCAAGTAACCTATGTGGCTACCTATGTCAAGCAACTAAGCCACCACGATATAACTAATGTGCAGGTGAACAATCGTAAGTTAGGTCCACCGTATGGGCAGGGTAACAAAGCCTGAAATCTCGAAAGCATCGCCTGCCACAAAGGTAAAGGTACTAGCAAGACCCCCATATATGAATAGATCCCCAGAAATATCTCTAACGCTAAGAAGGTAATGGAGGGATATCTCTTCAACCAACTTCGCGCAACCTCGTGCTTAACTCTAGTGTGAGTGGAGCCTCCTGATGTCACCAATTATAAAATGGATTTCACCACTCCCTTAGTCAGACGCATATGTTGAGTCTAATAGCCTTGGAGAAGTTTACTCACAAAATCCTATTACAAGGCTCTAAATCTTGAGCTAGTTTGTGCACCCTAAAAAATAAAATCATTTCTAATCAATTTTAAATTTATCAGTGTTACTTTTAGTGGCTTTGTTTACTCAAAAGATGCGGTCGTGAAACTGATGATGTTATGAATCTGCAAGTAAAATAAATTAATATGAATATAATGCAAAGTCTTAACTTCAATTCTCTACAAATAACAAGCTTTTATTTTTTAAATGCAATTTTCAATTCAACTCTGTGATTTGAAATACGATGCAATCTTTCCATACATATATCAAAATCAATGATAAGAACCGAAAAAATAAAATGCCATGATGCAAAATGTATATTTTTTTGTATTTTCAATATAAATGGAATCAAAATGCAAGGACTGAACACTAACTTGATATATAAACCCTACTGTAAACAAAAAGAGACAAACCAAGCAGGATATCAAGAAGCAAACACCCAGCCCAAGATGCAAGGACAACCAATGAAACAAAAATGATGAAAAAGAAATATCGCCCAAAAATTCAACCAAAGAAAGGTTTCCTATCACTCTACAGGCACTTAATAGTCATGACAGAGACCTAAGAAGACTCAACAACCATCAAAACTTACCCAACAAACATAAAACTCAACAATCAAGCAAAAAAGGATGATGTACGTGACTGTTCAGGAGAAAACCGTGTATGTATGCACCCTATAGAACGACAACTCGTGTATGTACGCGTCTATCAAGGGAAAACCTGCGGATATGTATTAAATCCCTGGTAGGTTAAGGATAAGGCCAAGAAACTCAGACGCAAAATTAAAAGAGGTTGTCAAGCAATCAAACGAAAAGAAACTCAAGATAACTGAGAGCAATCAAAGGAGAAAAACACTCGAAACCCTGAAAAGAAGATTCTCTCCCCAATATGGTCGTTAATTATGTTACGAGGAAAATCATTGTATGGCATGGGGTAAACCACAACAGATGGAAATGACTGCAAAAATCAACTCCAATCTCAAGTATCCGTAGCAAAATTGGGGTGGTAATGCCACCCCAACATATATATATATATATATATATATATATATGGACTGAAGTAAAGCAATCAATAGTGTAAGGGTAACTACTTACATGTACTTACCTGTTGGCCAGATGTGGGTGTAGTAAAACAACCAGTGAAGCCATTGCAACAATGTCCCACAATACCTGCCTTTGTGCTTCATCATAAACCAGAATAGTGACAAATCAAGCACAAAAATGACATGTGTTAGAGCATGTATCATATCATCGGAAATCATAAAGTCTAATTCATGAAGGCGGGTGGGAGGGATAAAATCTCGCCAAGTCCATCTTTGAGGAAAGTACTCAATCCACCTCTAGAAGGGGTCATGAAGAGTACACGGTTCAGAATACTGGCTCAAAAGGTCTGCAAACTAGTTATCTAGGACTTCCTCATGCCCTGAGGCCTGGGAGGGGATCGACAAAGATCTAGCAGACAACTGACAAACTCTCAAGGGAAAGTTGAAAAAATGAGATGACAGACTTAAATCTGTAGTTTCCAACCAATACTTGGATTCTCGGGTTTGCTTCAGAGGAAACTCAATGAAAAAGGTATAATTCCCAACTACACCTTTAATGATACAACAAAGTAAGGTAGTAAGAGGTGGCTGGAGAAAAATGTCATGATAATCTCTCTATAGGCAAACAATGTTCTTACTCCTGTCAAAACTTGAGCACAACGGTGATTGATAGTCATCTTCATAGAATAAATCTAAATGCTCATAGGAGAAATCATCAAAGTTCTCAAGGTATGACCGAAAATCATTAGGAAAGCATATCATCAGGTCATCCTTGGGTGTTTGGTGAGCATCGGTAAAAAACTCATCTCCTTGTTGCCACTGATCAAGAGCTCGCTGTGATAATTGCAAAGGGAAAACTTGGATATGACTCCTTATGTCATAGATAGGATCCATATCATAACCAGCTGCATCCCATCTACGTCTCCCAACATGTATGAACTCATCAAAATCAGCTATGTTAGTATCAATATCATAACATGGAGGGTTGAAATCATTCAAAAGCTCACCCATATCCTCCTCTTTTCTCAAATCATAAAGTAGCCAATTACCCGAATCTTTCAGAGGAGGGTAACTTACCTTTTCTTCTTGTGTAGGAGCTTTTAGGACTTGGGCATCTTTGGCATGCATTATTGTCTTATCCTTGGTCGTGCAACAAGGAAGATGCTCTTCATTCAGGGATTCCATTTCTCCATCACTCTCTGAATCATGAAATAAGGTATCATCAAAATCTTGAAAAGGAAAGAAACTAACCTTATTGTCTTGTTGTTGTGCAGGTGGAGAAGGCTTATGGATCGCTTCATCAAGAGGAAGAGAGCATGTTGATACTTCGTTATTGGGTTCCAGCTACTCAACTGTTTCTTCAACAATCCCTCGTCGATCTGTGGTTTGTTCCCCTTCTTCTTGGAGATCAATGATGAAGCTCTCAAGGGTAAACAAATTCTCTCCATTGAGAGTACTTAAGGTAAAGAGGCATCCTATATAAAATGAGGAGATCTTCTCCTCAATCACTGCAGCCATGTAGTAAGCTTCATCGAGCGTCCTTGGGGTTATTTTATCAAGAGGGAAACTCAGATATCCCAAAAGTGCACGAGTAAAGAGATGGGTCAGGTATCTCTCCTCGGGATGATGACTTGGAGGAATCTGATACAGCATGTTCTCAAATCTAATATGGAAGTCTCTGACAGTTTCATCCTCAGCTTGTCTTATGTGCTTGAGTTCTTCTAATAGTATTGGGATGTCTTCTTGCTGGATACCCCATATCTCGAGAAAAACATTCGCAAATTGCTCCATAGTCATGATGCTGGTCTCGGGGAGGTTATCATACCATTCTTTGGCATTGTAACAAAGCGTGGTAGAGAAATGTTTCATGACCACGTCTTCAACATAATCATCGATCGGGTAGGATAGGAAGAAATTCTAGAAATTTCTCATGTGATGGTCATCTCTTTCTCTATCACCACCATAGAATCCAAGGAGCAAATTTATGTATTCAAAGGGCATTTTTTGAGGGTACCCCGGGATGTTACTCATGTCTAAAGGCTTGTATTTCCCAGGATCCCATTGTGAAGTCATCGTTGGCTTCGTCATCAGTGGAGTCACCAAACAATTTTCTTCAAACTATCAAAGAAATAGGGAAAACACCCTAGTGGAGTCGCCAGGTAAGCTTGTAAGATAAGGCTCTGAGGCAAGGCTTACCGAAAAGATTTGTCGTTTGAGGAGAATTGACTCAGCGTTCCCCGAAAACCGCGCCAAAATGTTATCGCACAGTTTGTAGCTAGGATAAAAGGCTATGAGATGGAAGGCCAAACTGGCGTAATAGGAACCTATCCCACCCAATGTCACCATGATGGGAAGGCTCTTTCTCTTTAGGGAGGTTAGGCCCAGGGGAGACGTCCCTGGTGACCTGTGGTTTTGAAGAGGCTAAAGGATAATCAAACAATGACAAGTTTCCCCCTTCACAGATCACCACCAAAACAGATAGTCCATCTTATAGCCAATAAAAATAACCAAGTAGGATCCCTGCCCGATAACAAAGCAACAATAAACTAATATATGCAGGTTTTGGTTAGTACTTCATATATATCAACGACTATTTGATATTCAATATAAGCAATTTGAATATAAATATTAACGGAGTCAATGTTTATTAATAACAATAAATATCATGTCACTTCATCAATAATTATTAAAATAATGAGCCATTCAATGTAATAAACCAAAACTTCAATTAACTTATGCCTAAATCACCATTCAATTGCTCAAAAGACAAAACGTTGTTGCATCAATGATACAATAGCAAAGAGTGACGTCAGCATTTAGGGTTAGTAGAGTTAGTGTAGTTAGGGTTTCAATTCAAAGTGTTTTGAGAGTTGTTTTGATCAATTTCACTTCAACGCTGGAGGTCTTAGGATCAGTGCCTTCTAGGGTAAAATGGAGTCAAATTAAAGTAGGACACAAGGGTTGAAGGAGGACGGCTAAGGACTGGAGGGAAGAGCTCTGAAGTGCTGCTATGGCAGGGCCTCAGAGACAAAACCCTAGGGGAGAGAGGCTCACTCTGATGTTGCTATGGCAAGGCCTCGTGCTCTCTCCTCCTTCCTTAGATGGAAAAAACGACTAGCATGAAAGATAAAGTCAAGACAAGAGAGTCAAATGAGGGAGAGTGTTCCTACAACAAGGCTCTATAATCAAACACTAGAAGAAAAATGACCCTAAGTGTAGATAACCTAGGCCTCGGACGTCTTCTTCTTCTTGAGCTCAAACAGGTACAGCTAGCAAAGGGGAAGAGGAGAAAGCAGTGTAGCTAAGGCTAGGCTCTCTTTTCCTCTTCAATGGATGAAAAAATCTCTATTAGGGGACATGAGACAAGAACCTACTTGTGTGCTTGACACCTGGGATTTTAATAAGAAAATTATAAACATATGCAAGAATATAAGACTACAACCATTCATTCAAGAAGTTTTGCAGAAAAAACAGTTACATATCACCATGAAATAGCATGCAAACCCTAGTTGTAACACCTTCCTTCAAGAGAAATGCCAAAATATGCAAAAAATATCTTCCTTCAACAAGTGTGCCTTCCTTAAATCAGCCAAGTACCCAAGATAGGGCGCAAATTTTAGACCTCACTAATGAGTGAGTGAGTTGTGATGAAAAAATGAGAGTCAAAATCCCTCATTTATACAAAACCTTGACCTACTTTTACATTTTAGGTCAGATAAAAGGCCGACAAGGCCATAATATCAAATCATATTGTTTTTACATTAAATTGTCAAAGTAAAACCCTAATCAAACAAAAGGTAAGACGTCAACCCTTTCTAGGGTGACGTTAGCCCCTATTAGGTCAAGTGCAACCTCCTGAAGCAAGACGATAGCCCCTATTAGGGCAAGTGCAACCACCTGAAGAAAGACGTTAGCCCCTTTTGGGCTCCTCCAAGCTGCCACATGTGCAAACTTCCCTGTCCATCTACCAACACGCTCATGATGACATCATAAGCTTCCTGGTGACGTCCTAGGCCATCTAGAGCCAACATCCCACTGGAAATGGGTCAATTCCCCCTAGGTCCAGCTGTGTCGGGGTGCCTTTGGTGGAACGTCCTCTTCTTCTTTGGTACAAAGTCTCTGATCAACATCTGTCCTGTCTCTGCCCCCTGATGGGGTCTCAGCATCCATCTGGTGGGCTCTTCAGCCCCATGAAGGTCTGAACTGATCATCTCCCCATGTGTACCGGTCCAAATGGTACATGTTTGTCGGGTATGGTCCTGCACATCAAAGGCTATGCCCTCCATGGGCTCATCAGTCACAGGGATCATAGCAATGTCAATCACATATCATCATTAATATTTTTAAACACATGCATAAAATCCCTAATACATCAGTTAACAGCTCAAAAATGTTACACAAGCCTGCAATACAAGTCTGGAGAAAAGGACAAGGAATCCTATTGGGCTAGTGTCCACGGGAAAAGGAAAGTTCACGAAAATACCTCATCAAAACCATGTGAGCGGGTGATGTGGTCAAGGGAAGTCCAAGCATGTGGGTGTACTTAGGGCCAAGGATGCAAAGTGTTACCTATGGGTGCCTTTGTAGAAGGCGAGTTGTACCTGTCATGGATGCATTCTTTCCAAGCCCATTCTTGCCTTTATTCTTTTTTATTATTTTATTGCTTTTCTTTTTCTTTTTGTTCAAGTGATAATTAGGGCACACTACCCTGGTGTGGTGACCAGTGGTGGCAGCGTCACCCATAAGTACTTTCATAGAAATGAAAGGTTGGATCATGATGAGACCCCTTTTCCCTTGGCCATGCAACCAAGAGTCACTACTCTGGCGTGGTAACCAGCTGGTGGCAATGTCATACTGCTAGGTACCCATGGACCTAATAGGTTGGCTCGTGATGAGACCCCCTATCCTCTGACTAGGTCCTATTTTATTATTTTTCCGGGTCCCTCTTGTTTCCTGTTGAGAAGCCTTTTATTGCTTTCTCGGGGATCCCTGGGCGAAGCATCTTGAGGTTTTATTCTTAGGCTTTTATCTTTTACCAACTTACTTTTACCTTCTGGGCCTTTAGCCCCTTCTTCCCACGAGATAAGGTGCAATCCTGAAAATAGGTCAACCCAATGCCTGAAGAAGGGGAGTGGGACAAATGAGTGGGAAATAAGATGAAATAATGGTGCTATGATGGGAGCAGACAATGACTTTTCAGAAGTCCCCCCAGTGGCAAACCAAAACCAATGGACAAAGGCTTGCTAAGACACCCTGTCAATCCCCCCAGACATGGTCAAATGGGAAAATGTAAGATCCAAGCAGTTGTTAGAAACAAAATGAATCAGATGCATATATTTAAAGGTTTTATTGATCAAAAGTGACACATACCATGATACCTGGACCAATTACTTGATGAAGCAAGAACCCTTTCTGATATAGGACCAAGCCAATGGTGATGGATGCTACTGTTGCTGACAAGATAAGGATGATAAAAGAAGAAAAGGTGGGCCCTCCAGGGACATGCTCAGGTCAATCCTGCTATCGGTACTCCATGTCTAGGACCTATGGGCCTTGAGACATGATCTCCTAGTTATCCCTAAAAAGTGGGAATAACATCTGGCTCCAACTCGGGGACATGTGCTCACCGTAGAGCGCATGAGAATCTCAACATCTTTGGCATAACCTGCAGACCTGCTCGATCTCAAAAGAAGTATCAGTAGAAAAATTGGGGTGGTAATGCCACCCCAACACACACACACACACACACACACACACACACATATATATATATATATGGATTGAAGTAAAGCAATCAATAGTGTAAGGCAAACTACTTACCTATACTTACCTGTTAGCCGGATGTGGGTGTAGTCAAACAACCAGTGAAGCCAATGTAGCAATGTGCCACAATACCTACCTTTGTGCTTCATCATAAACCAGAATAGTGACAAATCAAGCACAAAAATGACATGGGTTAGAGCATGTATCATATCATCGGAAATCATAAAGTCTAACTCATGGAGGCGGGTGGGAAGGATAAAATCTCACCAAGTCCATCTTTGTGGAAAGTACTCAATCCACCTCTGGAAGGGGTCATGAAGATTCCATGGTTCAGAATACTGGCTCAAAAGGTCTGCAAACTGGCTACCTAGGACGTCCTCATGCCCTGAGGCCTGGGAGGGGATCGACAAAGATCTAGCAGACAACTGGAAAACTCTCAAGGGAAAGTTGAAAAAGTGAGACGACAAACTGAAATCTGTAGTTTTCAACCAATACTTGGATTCTCGGGTTTGCTTCAGAGGAAACTCAATGCAAAAGGTATAATTCCCAACTACACCTTTAATGATACAACAAGGTAAGGTAGCAAGAGGTGGCTGGAGAAAAATGTCATGAGAATCTCTCTATAGGCAAACAATGTTCTTACTCCTATCAAAACTTGAGCACAACAGTGGTTGATAGTCATCTTCATAGAATAAATCCAAATGCTCAGAGGAGAAATCATCAAAGTCCTCAAGGTATGACCGAAAATCATTAGGAAAGCATAGCATCAAGTCATCCTTGGGTGTTTGGGGAGTATCGGTAAAAAACTCATCTCCTTGTTGCCACTGATCAAGAACTCGTTGTGATAATTGCAAAGGGAAAACTTGGATATGACTCCTTATGTCATAGACAGGATCCATATCATAACCAACTGCATCCCACCTACGTCTCCCAACATGTATGAACTCATCAAAATCAGCTATGTCAGTATCAGTATCATAACATGGAGGGTTGAAATCATTCAAAATCTCACCCATCTCCTCCTCTTTTCTCAAATCATAAAGTAGACAATTACCCGAATCTTGGAGAGGAGGGTAACTTACTTTTTCTTCTTATGTAGGAGCTTCTAGGACTTGGGCATCTTTGGCATGCATTATTGTCTTATCCTTGGTCGTGCAGCAAGGAAGATGCTCTTCATTCGGGGATTCCATTTCTCCATCACTCTCTGAATCATGAAATAAGGTATCATCAAAATCCTGAAAAGGAAAGAAACTAACCTTATTGTCTTGTTGTTGTGTAGGTGGAGAAGGCTTATGGTCGCTTCATCAAGAGGAAGAGGGCATGTTGATACTTCATTATTGGGTTCCGGCTCCTCAACTATTTTTTCAGCAATCCCTCCTCGATCTGTGGTTTGTTCCCCTTCTTCTTAGAGATCAATGATGAAGCTCTCAAGGGTAAACAAATTCTCTCCATTGAGAGTAATTAAGGTAAAGAGGCATCCTATATCAAACGAGGAGATCTTCTCCTCAATCACTGCAGCCATGTAGTAAGCTTCATCAAGCGTCCTTGGGGTTATTTTATCAAGAGGGAAACTTAGATATCCCAAAAGTGCACGAGTAAAGAGATGGACCAAGTATCTCTCCTCGGGATGATGACTCTCAGGAATCTGATATAGCATGTTCTCAAATCTAATATGGAAGTCTCTGATACTTTCATCCTCAGCTTGTCTTATGTGCTTGAGTTCTTCTAATAGTACTGGGATGTCTTCTTGTTGGATACCCCATCTCTCGAGAAAAAATTTCTCTAATTGCTCCATAGTCATGATGCTGACCTCGGGGAGGTTATCATACCATTCTTTGGTATTGTAACAAAGCGTGCCAGAGAAAAGTTTCATGACCACATCTTTAGCATAATCATCGACCGAGTAGGATAGGAAGAAATTCCAGAAATTTCTCATGTGATAGTCAGCTCTTTCTCTATCACCACCAGAGAATCCAGGGAGGAAATTTATGTATTCAAAGGGCATTTATTGAGGGTACCCCGGGATGTTACTCATGTCTAAAGGCTTGTAGTTCTTGGGATCCCATTGTGAAGTCATCGTTGGCTTCATCATCAGTGGAGTCGCCAGATAGTTTTCTTGAAACTACCAAAGAAATAGGGAAAACACCCTATCGGAGTCGCTAGGTAAGCTTGTAAGATAAGGCTCTGAGGCAAGGCTTACCGAAAAGATTTTTCGTCTGAGGAGAATTGACTCAATGTTCCCTAGAAACGACGCCAAAATGTTATCGCACAGTTTGTTGCTAGGATAAAAGGCTATGAGATGGAAGGCCAAACTGGCATAACAGGAACCTATCCCACCCAATGTCACCACGATGGGAAGGCTCTTTCTCTTTAGGGAGGTTAGGCCCAGGGGAGACGTCCCCGGTGACCTGTGGTTTTGAAGAGGCTAAAGGATTATCAGACAATGACAAGTTTCCCCCTTCACAGATCACCACCAAAATAGATAGTCCATCTTATAGCCAATAAACATAACCAAGTAGAATCCCTACCCGAGAACAAAGCAACAATAAACTGATATATGCAGGCTTTGGTTAGTACTTCATATATATCAACAACTATCTGATATTCAATATAAGCAATTTGAATATAAATATTGACGTAGTCAATGTTTATCAATAACAATAAAGATCATGTCACTTCATCAATAATTATTAAAATGATGAGCCATTCAATGTAATAAACCAACACTTCAATTAACTTATGCCTAAATCACCATTCAATTGCTCAAAAGACAAAACGTTGTTGCATCAATGATATATTAGCAAAGAGTGACATCAGCATTTAGGGTTAGTAGTGTTAGTGTAGTTAGGGTTTCAATTCAAAGTGTTTTGAGAGTTGTTTTGATCAATTTCACTTCAACGCTGAAGGTCTTAGGATCAATGCCTTCTAGGGTAAAATGGAGTCAAATTAAAGGAGGACGCAAAGGTTGAAGGAGGACGGCTAAGGACTGGAGGGAAGAGCTCTGAAGTGTTGCTATGGTAGGGCCTCAAAGACAAAACCCTAGGGGAGAGAGGCTCACTCTGATGTTGCTATGGCAAGGCCTCGTGATCTCTCCTCCTTCCTTAGATGGCAAAAACGACTAGCATGAAAGACAAAGTCAAGACAAGAGAGTAAAATGAGGGAGAGTGTTGCTACAGAAAGGCTCTATCATCGAACCCTAGAATAAAAACGGCACTAAGTGTATATAACCTAGGCCTGGGACGTCTTCTCCTTCTTGAGCTCAAACAGGTATGGCTAGCAAAGGGGAAGAGGAGAAAGGAGTGTAGCTACGGCTAGGCTCTCTTTTCCTCTTCAATGGCTGAAAAATTCTCTATCAGGGGACATGAGACAAGAACCTACTTGTGTGCTTGTCACCTAGGGTTTTAATCGGAAAATTATAAACATATGCAAGAATATAAGACTACAACCATTCATTCAAGAAGTTTTGCAGAAAAAACACTTACATATCACCATGAAATAACATATATACCCTAGTTGTAACAACTTCCTTCAAGAGAAATGCCAAAATATGCGAAAAATATCTTCCTTCAACAAGTGTGCCTTCCTTAAATCAACCAAGTACCCAAGATAGGGCGCAAATTTCAGACCTCACTAATGAGTGAGTGAGTTGTGATGAAAAAATGAGAGTCAAAATCCCTCATTTATACAAAACCTTGACCTAATTTTACATTTTAGGTTAGGTAAAAGGTTGACAAGGCCGAAATATCAAATCATATTGTTTTTACATTAAATTGTCAAAGTAAAACCCTATTCAAGCAAAAGGTAAGACGTGAACCCTTTCTAGGGTGACGTTAGCCCCTATTAGGGCAAGTGCAGCCTCTTGAAGCAAGACGTTAGCCCCTTTTGGGCTCCTCCAAGCTGTCACACGTGCCAATTGCCCTGTCCATCTGCCAACACACTCATGATGACATCATAAGCCTCCTGGTGACGTCCTAATCCATCTAGAGCCAACGTCCCACTAAAAATGGGTCAATCCCCCTAGGTCCAGCTGTTCCGAGGTGCCTCTAGTGGAACATCCTCTTCTTCTCCGGTACAAAGTCTTTGATCAACATTTGTCCTATCTCTGCCCCCTGATGGGGTCTCAGCATCCATCTGGTGGGCTCTTCAGCCCCATGAAGGTCCGAACTGATCATCTCCCCATGTGTACTGGTCCAAATGGTACCTGTCCGTCGGGTATGGTCCTGCACATCAAAGGCTACGCCCTCCATGGGCTCATCAGTCACAGGGATCATAGAAAAGTCAATCACATCTCATCATTAATATTTTTAAACACATGCATAAAATCCCTAATACATCAGTTAACAACTCAAAAATGTTACACAAGCCTGCAATACAAGTCTGGAGAAAAGGACAAGGCATCCTATTGGGCTAGTGTCCACGGGAAAAGGAAAGTTCCCGAAAAGACCTCATCAAAACCATGTGAGTGGGTGATGTGGTCAAGGGAAGTCCAAGCCTGTGGGTGCGGTGAGGGCCAAGGATGCAAATTGTTACCTGTGGGTGCCTTTGTAGAAGGCGAGTTGTACCTGTCATGGATGCATTCTTTCCGTGCCCATTCTTGCCTTTATTCTTTTTTATTCTTTTATTGCTTTTCTTGTTCTTTTTGTTCAAGTGCTAATCAGGGGACACTGCCCTGGTGTGGTGACCAGTGGTGGCAACATCACCCACAAGTACTTTCACAGAAATGAAAGGTTGGATATTGATGAGACCCCCTTTCCCTTGGCCATGCAACCAAGAGTCACTGCCATGGTGTGGTAACTAGCTAGTGGCAATGTCATACTGCTATGAACCCATGGACCTAATAGGCTGGCTTGTGATGAGACCCCCTATCCTCTGACTAGGTCTTGTTTTATTATTTTTCCGGGTCCCTCTTGTTTCTTGCTGAGAAGCCTTTTATTGCTTTCTAGGGGATCCCTAGGCAAAGCATCTCGAGGTTTTATTCTTAGGCTTTTATCTTTTACCAACTTACTTTTACCTTCTGGGCCTTTAGCCCCTTCTTCCCACGAGATAATGTGCAATCCTGAAAATAGGTCAACCCAATGCCCAGACAAGGGGAGTGGGAAAATGAGCGGGAAATAAGATGAAATAGTGGTGTTATGATGGGAGCGGATGATGGCTTTTCAGAAGTCCCTCTAGTGGCAAACCAAAACCAATGGACAAAGGCTTGCTAGGACACCCTGTCAATCCCCCCAGACATGGTCAAGTGGGAAAATGTAAGATCCAAGCAGTTATTAGAAACAAAAGGAATCAGATGCATATATTTAAAGGTTTTAATGATCAAAAGTGACACATACCATGATACTTGGACCAATTACCTGATGGAGCAAGCACCCTTTCTGATACAGGACCAAGATGATGGTGATGGATGATACTATTGCTGACACCATAAGGATGATGGAAGAAGAAAAGGTGGGCCCTCCAGGGCCATGCTCAAGTCAATCCTGCTCTTGGTACTCCATGTCTAGGACCTGTGGGCCTCGAGACATGATCTCGTAGTTATCCCTAAAAAGTGGGGATAACATGGCCCATTTATAGCCTTCAAATGGAACTGAAGGGCCGAGTCGAAATGTTTCCAGTATATGGAAGGTCAAGGATCATGGATCTCGTGACGTGACATGGAAACCCGACACCATTTTTTTTTATTTTGGGCACAAAACCCGATCTATACGGGGATGTAATGGTGCAACCTGTGTATACGCATGTTGTATAGTTGTTAGGGGGCATATATGTGGAAAAATACAATTTTTATCTCGAGGAACTGCAAAAAGGGACTTCAAGTCTCCATAGGGAAATGGTAAAGGCCTTCTAAGCAAGTTGCAAGGGGTGAGGCAAATCTTGATATAATAGGTTGTGATTATATTGTGAAACATTTCTTTTGAGTTGTGATACAGATCATTTTGCTTGTATGGAATTGGGCTAATGTTATGATTATGAGAGTACTTGCGGCTATGTTTGTAAGTATAACTCCCAGTTATTGTAGAATGGGCAATAATTTTCAAATACAATCCATGTGGGTGTGGCTTAAAAAGATTTAAATTTGCAAGCATGGATTTTCTTTAACTATACTGCGAGTGTGTTAGAGAGTACCAAAAATCAAATATCATGGTTTTCTTTTAATGTTGAGTAAGCCAAATGACCATGTGTCATAAATGAATAGAAGGGATGTAAACAAGGCTTCTACGATGACTTTCATTATTTTATTACAAATTGGAATGTTTTACAATCACGCAAATAGCCACGTATAGATAAAATGATAAATTGTTATTATCATATTAAAGACAAAGTTATGAACTATTTGTGTAAGTAATCCTTCGATTGTTTAACAATTAAATATCTCATCACTGTCAAAAAACATTGCTAGACAAGGGGCATTACACGATGTGGGTAAGCATCCTTTGGGTTTCCCCACATCATTTTCCTTGGAAAAAGGAAAAATAAAAAATAGAAAGTAATCCTAGTCCATAATGCATCGTATATGGTCTATTTTGAATCAACAACCCTAATTTGTCCTATAACTTTTGGATTATAATTCATTGAACTTGATTTTCTTGATTGCACAACCTTTTCCCTTGAAAGTTGTGTGCAATGTACAAGAACATGGATAATACTCATGCTCGTGAATTTGACTTGGTCAAACTTGATTGAGTTGTAGCATGATGGTTAGAGCGAGGCACCATGCTCCTACAAGGAGGAATGAGAATGTGGAATCACCATTCAACTATAGGGGAAAATTGAGAAACTTTGAGAGGGGAAGAGAGAAAGAAAATAGAAGGAAAGAAGGCCAATACATTAATTATGGTTTTAGTGATGATTATGTGGTCTAATGTTGTAGATTAATTATGGTTCAACGTAAATAAGAAACAACAACAAAGTAATAAAGGAAAAAAAACTAACTAGGGTGAATTTACTAGTCTTCTTTGCTGAGCTAATTAACCTAGTTGTTGAAGACGAAAAATAGGAGAAAATGAAGGAACTCACCTAGGAAAAAATGTTGTTGTAGGTACTGATGCTACTTGAGCCAAGTACAAGCGATGTGATAGGCCTCCTAGAAAGTGTTGCTCCATTCAAATTAACTTGCACTTATTGCTTCAACTTCCTACAAAACAAACTTGTGTCTAATCTCCAACGCAATGCAATAAAACACCCTAGATCTACCATATAATAAATTAAATAATGAAGTTTTGTATAGTTATCCAAAGTGCCCTCATAAATGTGATGCCTCTCTTACCCTAACTATGCTAGAACCTCCATCAAGGAAGAAGAGTTGAATCACTCAAGGTGTGAGAGGAGACTAAGCTAATGTAGACACCTTAGGACAATACAATAAACCTTAGAGGAAGAAGCCAAGCCAAAAGTAAGAGATACATGTAGAGGCGTTGAAGATGAAGGAAATAAGTGACACATGAAAGTGGAGAAGGAATATAAGAGCTATATTAATATTTGGTGTTAATCCATAAGCATTCTTACAAGATATCAATACGCGAGAAGAATACTTAAAGAGTTGTTACAAAAAGGAGGAGAAGGGATTGACCTCAAGGCGTAAGTGAACGATGCCCTATCCATTGGGAAAAGCGTTATGTATGGAGGAAGAGTACCATGGGTTTTGGCCAGGAATCATGGGTTCGAAGTCCCATGGTGTAGGCATTTTCCTCAAACAACATGCTTTATTTTGTGGACTGCAACAAACATACATGGCATGACCTAGGAAAGTCATGATTCACTTGGTAGTAATAAACTATGAAGCGTTGCCCCCGGGGGGGCAGCTCAATTGGCAAGTGTCGTGAAAATGAAGTTCCATGAGGTTTCGAGTTCAATTCCCCCCGACTTACCTTGTGTGTCGCGTAAGGGGCATTGTGGGCACACCTGGAGGTTATAGTGGTAGCGGTTGAATAACACGGCCACGTGTAACGCGAGCACGTGCCCAACTAGTTGTTGATTCCTCCAGACACATGAAAAAAAAAAAAAAAAAAAAAAACTATGAAGCGTTGGGGAAGGTTGACCTACTAGACCTCTAATTAAGCATTCCCAAGCGGACTTTTGGTCGTTGAGGACTTGAAATGAAGCATCCCAACCAATTGTGAACTACATTAGTGGTTTGGATCCCAAGATAGATTCCAAACAGTGGGTGAGTGTCACAACTGAGAGCTCAAAAGGGTATTAATAGAGTTAAGTCGATGACGAAAGGTTAAAGTTAAGAGGCGAGGTGACGTGGGAACCCTACCCAAGCATTAGACATCAAAAGAGGTTTCACATCTACACTGAGGCAAGGTGACTTGAAGGAGAGTGATCCAATGCATAATGGCCTTTGTATGAAGAACGAGAGGTAAGCAAGTCACCACTAGATGGGTCATGTATGGAAATGACATAGAAGTAGGTCACACCACGGTACCTCTAAGTGGGTAGGAGTATGTGACTACTAAAGTGTGAAATCCATATTCTACGTAAGGAACATTTAGCATTGATTTAGTCCACTTTTATCACCGTTGGCATGTCCAAACTATAGATATATCAAAGTTATTATAGATTTTGGACCTATTATTCATGTAAAAACTTTAAAAGGATCAAAAAGCCTATAAAAGGCCTCTCTCACAAGGGATTGATAGATTTGGATGGATTGAAAATAGATCTTAGAGTCCTGGATTGGTTCTGGATTAATCTTCAATTGAAGATTAATCTAGGATAACGTTTCTTCTTCTTGTATAAAGAAATTCATTTGCCCAATTCACTTGTGGAGCATTGTTGAATACATTGAAGACCATTGGACATGAGAGAGCCTTGAAGAAGAATGAACCCAAGAAGAAAGAATTATGAGTCATCTTACCTCAAAGGTATGGATGTAATCCTTTCTATTTATAATATAATATCCTTTCCTCCCCCTGTTATAAGAAAAATATGTCTGTTGGGACAAATCTTGTTGAAATATTGTAACTGCGAAGAGCATTCTTATTATTTTGTTATTGGATAAAATCCCCATTGTGGATTAATCATGTCATTATTATTATTTTTATTATTAGATTAATCCCCATTGAGGATTAATCAAGTCGGTAATTGTATAAGGACCAAATC
>ML777444.1:480035-521610 GCA_009831015.1 Picea engelmannii | reverse complement strand
AACATTTGATAAGCTATTTATGATAAGGAAGTTTTGCTGGGTTTTCTTCCCCTAGAGGGTTTCCCAGGATAAATGTTGTGTCTATTGTGGATGTGTATTTCTCAGTGATCTTGTTCTTATTATGCTCTTATCTTTATGAAATGTAAAGAACTATAATGATAGCATAAACATTAACAAATCCAACCTATCCGGTTGTGAAGCCGGTTACAACCCCTTTGATAGCTCGGCACGAGGTAGAGACTACCTGCATCTGAGATGGTCCTTCTCCTGAGGTGGTAATGAAGGGGGGAAATGAGGGGTGAAAGACTTATGAGAACTCTTTCTTAGGACAACCCACCCTGGGTGTTGTCCTCCCTCAGCTTCTTGGATGGCCAAAATGGCCCGGGGGTGAGAAGTATGGACAATGGGATGAAAATAAGTTTGCTGATTTTCAGGATAGCAAACTAAACAAAGCGAACAATGAGTTGTTCACTCCCTTAATGATCCAAAAAGATCTTTTAAAGACTATGGTTGAGTTTTAAAACATGAGTTCATTAACCATTTAGGAAATTGATGAAAGAGGAAGAATTAATGGTGTAACATGGCAGTCATAATAAGATATACAGATATGGAAATAAGCATAAAGAAACAACAAACCATAACAACAAAGTTGTTAACGGAGTTCGGAAATATCGCCTACATCTCTAGGCCTTTGTCTCAGTGGGTGAGGCATTCTTATTTCTCTTCAAAGCTTCAAAAGTACATCAGAAAAATGCCAAATGGATTAAAAACTAATCTCGCTATGTTCTGCTAGATCTCAAGAACCCAACACAAGTGACGACACTGAAAACGGATGAACGAAGCTCCCGGAAATGGCCCACAAAGTTACTCTCCACAATAGCTTCCCTGCACAAAAATGGCTTTGACTGTCAATTTCCTCAGCATTTCTCCTTCTCTGAACCTATCCTCTAGGCTTCCAAGAACCTCTGGTTTATATAGACTTGAAGTTGGAAACAACCTCCCAACTCCCCCCCAAGATCTAGCCTCAAAAAGAGCTCCAGATCCTCCAATAATGGCCAAAATCCATCAATATTAGGCTAAAAATCAATTAAAATGATATTATATAGTTTTAAAAACCCAAATTTGGGCAAATCTAGGCGCAGCCCCCCGAATTTCGAGCCCATGGTCATATGTACCCTGCCATTTGGCCGAGGGCTGGTGCTGGCACGCTGGGCTACTCCGACATAGGCTCCTGGTTATATGGTTAGGGCCATATGGCCAACCCCTAAACGCTCCACGTGCTCCGAAATGGTTACACCCTCGATCTTCAGAACCTGGTCGGACGGGGCTAGCCCCCATTGACCGGGGCTTATCCCGAAAAGTACTCCACGGTATAACATCCAGGTCATATGTAATGGTTACATGGAAACCAAGACTTAACTCCATAAATTATCCACACACCAACACTTATGGTAAGTCCACGCCAAAGGTGGGAGTATAGGTCATATGCGTAGCGCTGAACCGGGGGTTGGGGCCTAGCCCTATCCCCTTTACTCCACCGATGGAACACACCTTTCAATTCAAATATTAAATTTGAACCATATGGAATAAGCAACAAAGTGGGCGGGCTGGTAGCCCGGTCTTGCCAAGACTCTTTCCCCACGCCTAGAGGTCATAGGTTCGACTCTTGTGGAGTCCATAAAATTTTGTCACACCCAACAAATGAAGGGGTACCACGCGGTAGCCCACGACTGGGCCACGTGACACCATAACATTTGCCCACAACAGTGACACATGCCAATACCTGCCCAGTCGGTGCACTTGCCAGGTCACTGTACGGATTGTACGGTCATCTTCCACGTCAACACTGTACAAACTGTATAGTCAACAAAATTTTGCTTGTTTGGCAAAACAAACGAAATGCGATATCTTTCTCATACAACGTCTGTTTGAGCCCGTTCAAGTTGCGTTGGGTTCATAACAACAAGGCCTATGCACACATCCATTTTGAAGCGATTATGAACACTTTGATTTTTAGGCCTTCCTGGACCCATTTTGGTTCCTGGATCCATTTTGGATCACGCCTCCCCACTAAGACCTTTTGGTCCTCCAAAAGGATACTAACCTATCATAGGCCACCCCACTTGTCCTCTATCTTTAAACTCTGTCCTGTGCACCTGTGTCATCAATATCAATTGTAAAACAACCATGACAACTGACAACATATTTTTAGCCACTTGTACTATATCACATCTTACTGAAGCCACTACCATCCATGTTGACAACATTAGCGTTGATAACATCATAAATATAACTGCAAATGAGCTAATATGTTTGTAATACTTGCACGACATTAGCTTATCTTCAAGCAAAGTATGATTGAACTTCCATTCTACAATCATCTCATGTTCTTGTTTAAGATCAATTACTTGATTTGGGACAATTATATGTGTGTTGCTTGCATGAGCTTCCTTCCTTAATTGTTCCATTGTTTGAAGAGATTGATTTGCTTTTAAGTGATGAGCATGTACAACATATTCTTTGCCTGTTTTGATTAAGTGATACTGATTTTGTTCCTTGTAGAAGATTGCTTTGCGATCATGCAAATAAGGACTTCCTAAGACCATTCCACATTCATTGAGTGGCACCACATCACATGTTACCTCATCCACAAAATTTAATGAAATTTCAAACTTTAAAGTGCATTGCTTTGTTATGTGCAATTTATGATTGTTGCTTATCCATTTAAGTGAGTAAGGTTTATGATGCATTTGAGTGTTTAATCCCAATTGTTTAATGAGTTCCTCTGAAATCAAGTTAGATTGAGATCCACTATCTATCAATGTGTCGACCTTAGTATGCTTCATTATGTCCCTTATGTGAAACAATTTACTTCTAGAATCATATCCATCACCAATTTTACCTGTCAAACCAACCATTGTGATTTTAGATTCATCACCTGAATCCGATCCCAAGTCTGTTGATCATGATGTTGTTGCAACTATTTGCCTCCCTTTCCTCTCTTTGAACCACTTTGGTCTCTTCTCGGGATGCAATTGCCAACAATGGTCATCAACATGCCCTTCTTTCTTGTAATGCTTGCAAGAGAGCTTCTCTTCCTTTCTTGCCACTGAATTTGCTTTCCTGTCATTCCAATTCCTTTTGTCCTCTTTTCTTGAAGACGATTCCCCTGATACACCAACTCTTGTTTTGCCTGCCTCAATGTATGTTGCTTGAATAGAAACCTCATCAAGATTAGTAGGTCCAAACACAAATACAGTGTTACGAATATGTGCAGGTAAACCTCATATATACTTCATAAGAGTTTCTTGGGTATGTAATGGAATGTCTAACATTAATGCCATCTTACAAAATTCATCTGTGTATTCTTGCACTGTTTGTCCCTATATTGGTTTAAGACCTTGCCATTCAATTAAAGCCTTCTCTTTATAACCCAAAGGATAAAATTTCTTTCTAAGTGCAGAAACAAAAACTTGCCATGATGGAAATACATTACCCACTTGTCGCATGCCATTTTGCAACTTTCTTTGCCACTAGATGAGTGACGTGCCTACAAGTCGAAGCGATGCCAATTTGATTTGAGTTGCCTCAACCTTGATTTGTTGCACACTGCAATAAAATTCCATCTATCTGACCCAATTATCAAGCCTCTCTGCATTGACTTCACCATCATACATGGGTAATTCAAACTTCACATCAAGCTTAAGTAAAGGCATATCATGTTTATGTTTATGGGAATGTTTTCTTGCAGTGGATTTGGAACTTGTACTTGAAGAAGAAGAAGTTGATGGAGAAGAAGGAGGTGAAGGAGAAGGTTTAGGAGGATCATCTCCTTCTTCACTTTTGGACTTTGAATATTCACCTAGAATTGGTCTCTTCCGCTCCAAGTAATCATCATATAAAACCTTTACCATCTCCGACATGGCGAAGAAGGTCTTTAGAAACTCTTTCTCCTCATGAGAAAGTCCCTCTTCCGATGCCATCTTCTCACTTTGAGAAGTTATCTTTCTTGATCCAATCTCAAGATTCTCTTCAACAAGCTCGCCTTCACCACGATTCAGCCTTTCCCTGGTAATCATCCAAACTCAAAAACCAACCGTCAATTAGCTCTGATACCACTTGATCTGAAAAGATCTTTTAAAGACTATGGTTGAGTTTTAAAACATGAGTTCATTAACCATTTAGAAAATTGATGAAAGAGGAAGAATTAATGATGTAGCATGGCAATCATAATAAGATATACAGATCTGGAATTAATCACAAAGAAACAACATACCATAATAGCAAAGTTGTTAACGGAGTTTGGCAATATCGCCTACGTCTCCAAGCCTTTGTCTTAGTGGGTGAGGCGTTCTTATTTCTCTTCAAATCTTCAAAAGTACATCAGAAAAATGCCAAATGGATTACAAATCGATCTGGTTGTGTTCTGCTATATCTCAAGAACCCAACATAACTAATGACACTGAAAACGGATAAACGAAGCTCCCGGAAATGGCCTGCAAAGTTGCTCTCCTCAATAGCTTCCCTTCATAAAAATGGCTTTGACTATCAATTTCCTCAACATTTCTCCTTCTCTGAACCTGTCCTCCAGGCTGCCAAGAACCTTTGGTTTATATAGGCTTGAAATTGGCAACAACCTCCCAACTATCATATAATATAGTTTTAAAAACCCAAATTTGGGCAAATTTGGGTGCAACCCCCCGAATTTCGGGCCCCTGGTCATATGTACCATGCCATGTGGTCGAGGGCTGGTGCTGGTGCACTTGGCTCCTCCGACATAGGATCCTGGTTATATGGTTAGGGCCATGTGGCCAACCCCTAAACTCTCCACGTGCTCGGAAATGGTTAGACCCTCGGTCTTCAGCCCCTGGTCGAATGGGGCTTATCCCGAAAACCACGACATGGTATAACATCTGGGTCATATGTAATAGTTACATGGAAACCGAGGCTTAACTCCATAAATTATCCGTGCACCAACACATATGGTAAGTCCGCGCCAAAGGTGGGAGTATAGGTCATATGCGTAGCACTGAACTGGGGGTTGGGGCCTAGCCCCGACCCCTTTACTCCACCGACGGAACACACCTTTCAAGTCAAATATTAAATTTGAACCATATGGAATAAGCAACAAAGTGGGCGGGTTGGTAGCCCGGCCCTGCCAAGACTATTTCCCCATGCCTGAAGGTCGCGGGTTCGACTCATGTGGAGTCCATAAAAGTTTGTCACAACCAACAAATGGAGGGGTGCCACGTGGCAGTGCATGACTAGGCCACATGGCACCATAACATTTGCCCACAACAATGACATGTGTCGATATATGATTCACCCACCTGTCTTCCAATACCTGCCCAGTCAGCACACCTGCCACATCATTGTACGACTGTACAGATTGTACGGTCATATGCCATGTCAACACTATACGAACTATACGGTCAGCAAAATTTTGGATGTTTAGCAAAATGAACACAATACGATATCTTTCTCATACGACGTTCGTTTGAGCCTGTTCAAGTTGCGTTGGGTTCGTAACAACGAGGCCTACGCACACATCCATTTTGAAGTGATTATGCGCACTTTGATTCTTAGGTCTTCCTAGATCCATTTTGGTTCCTGGATCCATTTTGGATCACGTAAAGCCTTGGAAAATGGCCCAGAATGGGTTCTCGGGGTAAACTAGGGTCCTAGACAATAGACCAGTGGATGCCTCAACTTAAAAAAATGAAAAATAAGGGTGAAAAGTGAGTTTAAAAGCTACAACCAAGTCTTTTTAGATGGCTGTAAATTGTGAACAAGAAGTTGTTCAAAGCTTTTAAGGCAAGGAAACAAGCCCATGGTGACCCAGGAAGTGATCCCAGAAAATTGTCAAATCAAAAGGGGGGTTGTAAATCAAGATGGACAACCTTTTTACGAGTTGTTACAACTATGTTTTAGGAGAGTATTTACAACTGCAATTTTTGTTCGTGGATGAAGGGTGGATTGACAAAAGGTTTGACTTTAAAATGCATTTTATTAGTGAATTTTCAGTTATTAACACATGCATTGGCCACCACACCGTTTTAAAGGTTATCTCGATCAGACAAACACATCCTGGAACTGTTCTAACCAGTATAAGAAGAGTTGTCTTAGTAGACCACGATGGTTAGGTTGAAGAGTGCCCCATGCAGTTCAGAGAAGCAGAGATTAGTCGCTTCTCGTCACTTGCGCTTTCGGGTTCTTAAAACCGCTTGGATGGAAGAAGGATAACTGCGAAAGGAAGAGGCCTAGGACCCCCCTAAAGGGAGTTTTAGCTGAGTTTACCCAAACAATGTAGTATCCCAACCAAGCTGAGCTATTCAACTCCTTGACTGTGTAGTACTAAGGAAAGACCACTCAATTTATACTAACTAGACAACTTCTGAGGGGCTCCTGATGAAGACTCCCTGGCTTTGACACTTAGTATTCTATGAAATTGAAATTGCTTGAAATAAAGGACCAGGCCATCCACATGACGAGGTCACGTTTCGCTTTTGCAAATATGCCTCATGGTCAATAAATTGAAATCTATCTAAAGATTTATACAAAAATAAGTAAATAAATATGTGACATATACGTCACGCCTAAATAATATGTGTATGCATATAACTAAATAGTATAGGTTTTGTTTTGAATGTGTATGGGGCAAACCCCTGCTTTGGTTTCAAGTGTTTTGTGGTTTTCCGAGTGTTTTTAGCTTGTTTATTTTTGCGTGGCCCCTTTAGGAGCAACCACCTGTAGATTAGTGTACGAGAAAATATACAATGAAGAATGAAAAAATCAACTAATTACAAGTAAACAATTATACCATTCAACCCAAAGGAATGGGTTGAGTCTCTTTGTGAGCGGCAAGGCCGCTGTATGCATGAAAGCCCCAACTGATTCCTTGTATGGGTATTTGAAGTTTACTTATTGAAATTCAAAACAGTGATGATTAATTACGAAGGTACAAATCGGATTTTATAAACAAAAATTTATAAGCAAACTACTAAAACTATCTACACAAGCAAAGTATATCGACATGGGTACATGTGCCAATTTTTTTTGAATGAGTGCAAGTGAATTCAAGGTGAAAATGAGTGTGAATGGGTGGATATACCGATCAGATCTGATGTTTTTTCTTCATTCTCCCGCTGGCCCCTTTGCCTCAAACAATTCTTTAGATGGTCCCCAACTGCTTAGGAGAAGTAGAGTAGGTGACCGGATTATATCCTTGCAGGCAAACAACAAAATTTGAGTGATTATATATGAAAAAATTGAAATCAATCAAACATAAATTTACACATAAAGGGTAAATAACAACCCACTAAGATGATTGTCCCGGGGGGAAAAAATTGACCAAAATGGTCAATTTTCTTGTTTGGGGCAGCAAGGTTAGTAACCGTAAATCATAACAAAAATTTACATGAAAGAGACAAAGAAGCAAGCAAGCACGAACAACCAACTAAGAGGCTTATTTAAGGGTTGTCCTAAGAGGCCCTAGGACTCTCGGCCACTAGCTAAGGCTGAAAACAATTGAATACTTCATAAAATCTGCACTAAAACACGTCAAACAAGTTAAACAAAGTTGTTAGAAAATAAAAGCAAGTAAGTTAAACCCAATGAAGCAACAACAAACACCTAGCTAACCAATCCCTCCTGGAGATAGCTAACATAACAAATATTTACTACTACTCCTCAACCCTTAACCAACAAGTGACATGTCCAACAACTAAAATTTAACAAGTATCACACACACAAAGAGCTTTGGAAAATTTCAGCAGAGCTTTGTTACTATATTCATCCTCCCTTTGTATAATGTCATCCCTCTTATTTATAAAGAAGAGGTGAAGGCTCAGGGTTAGGTCACAAGACACTTGTCACTTTTGGAAAAGTGACAAATCAACCAACCCTTAAAGTTTTTTTTTGTTTTTAATCAAAAGCAAACTTATCCAAAAGGGATCAAATCAAATCTGATTTGACCTTTTAATTACAATGTATACAAGCCAAAAACAAATCATGCGAGACAAACTATTACAAAAAGTCATTTTCATAAAATGACAAAAATTACTATGCCACGTCATCATTTGCATTCGGAGTTGTGCCATCCAAAAGACTCTTTGATTGCTTCCATGTTTTGCAGTTGTAGATGAAGTGAACTAGGATAGTTCCAGTCCATCCATGGCTGCCGAATTCACCGGGATGAAGCCCCAAGGTGTGAGGAAATTGAAGAGTTTCTTAGGAGGGCAAGGGGCCTTTGCGCTTGGTCGTTGTATGTAAGGAAATGCCCATTGTCTAGGCACCTGTTAGACTTGATTATACCCCCCCTATAAGTTTCCTTGTGAGTTGATCGAAGCATGGCTTTGATTTGGACCTTTTCTGGTGAAGGGACCCCTTGGGCCTGAATCTTGGGAGGATTTTTCCCTATACCAAACAACCACAAAACTGATTTTTTTATGTGTCCATGTTGTAGATCTGTTCGCTACCTTTAGTTTGGTGCAAATTTGACTCCGAATGAGCAAGATATGGCCCCGAAAATGTACGTGGGAAGGAGTTGGTCGGGAGATTGATCAGGGAAAAAGGTGATAATGTAGCAAAATTCTGGGTTGGACACCAGAATTGACAGGCTGCTACAGCCCTGCATACATGTAGCTGAAATGGGTTTTCCTCGTTCATCCCAATTTGGCCTTAGAGGCCTCCTTCCGACGCGTGTTTTTGGGCCAATTATGAGTCCATGTCACTCTGGGACGTGCCACTGAAATTATGGATTGAATTTGAGGAGGTGAATGCCATGGCTACATTCTTGACTTCGCCCTAGTTGTTTTGACTATTTACAGGCGAAATTCCTCCTCCGTATGGCGAAGTTATGGAATTAAAAAGTCCAATAACCCTTGGGGGGGATCAAAATTTTTAATATATAGTTTAAATATATAAATAAAATTTATAATTTTTTTTTAATTTTATTATAATTTTTTAATAATAATTTCATTAAACTATATATATATATATAGTTTAATGAAATTATTATTAAAAAATTATAATAAAATTAAAAAAAAACTAAATTAAATAATATATAAAAATTATATAATAAAGATAAAAATTTAAATTAAATTAAAAAACATTTTAAACTCCCTCCCTGGTGCCCCTGGTCGCCCATAAGACCAGCCCGGAACCCCAAATGGGGCCCGTGGGGGTATGGTGGAGGGAGGTGTGGAGATGGGTGGAGGCTGCGCGCGGGGAGGAGCGGACTGGTGGAATGGAGGAGAAGTAGGGAGAGCCCGGAGTTTGGAGAGGAGGTAGCAGGGGTTGGGGGTTTGGGGGATATGGGATATGGAGGGAGGTCGCGGGTATGGGGATGTGCGAGAGGAGGAGGGAGGTGGTGAGGGCTGGCATCGCGGTGGAGGAGGATGCACGTGGGGAGAGAAGGCGGTGGTCCGCGCGGAGGAGGGAGAATGGGGTGACTGATGGAATGGAGTGTGCGCATGGAGGAGGAGGAATGGAGTGTGGAGGGTTGGTAACGCACATTGTATGGGGATGGAGGGAGCCCACATGGGAGGAAGATGTGGAGTGGTGGAATGGATGTTGCGTGCGAGGTATGCAGATAGGAGAAGGGGAGAGGAGGTCGTGGGCTGGTGGTGGCGCCCTGGTGGTGGACGGGTGGCCGACCACCAAGAAATTTCAAAATTTCATTTCTTTTTTTAATTTTTGAACATAAGTGGGTTTTGAACTATGTAAAGGGGAGTGGGAGGTCTTGGGTTCAAACCCCCTCCCCTCCTTTTTTAATTTTTTGGCAGTTTCTGGGCATTTTTTAGCAAAGGAAAGGGAGGAGGTTGGGGTGTCAAACCCCCTGGCTACAATTTTAGCATGCACAGGCCATAATATTCATCAAAATTCATAATTTTATAAAGATTTAAGGGAGCTCTCGAGGCTTGGCCTGGTGCCCAAGAGGGGTTCAAATCCCCTCTCCCTTACATATTTGCCCAAGAAACTCTTCGGGAAAGCATAAACACCATCACACTAATGTATGAACTAGCATATTGATTGAACCCATCAATATTTAATTTTGAACGATGAAGCAAATCATCACAACCATAACCAAATTTGACATTTTTGAGCAAAAAATCACAGTTTGAGGAGGTAATGAGGTATGTGTATGTTTACCCTGTGCTTGGGGATGAAGTATGGTCTGGCCTACTGCCATGGAAAATCCGAAGCTGCTGTTTGGAACCCCTCATATGCCATTGACCTCAATTGCAAAGCTCCCTTCCTCTCCAATGCACCTGTCAAATGAGCCAACGGAGAGGAGGGTGGGTTTTGTTTTTTCCAAAAAAAAATTGTTTTTCTAATTTCTTCATGAGGAAGGTTGCATGTCACTTCCTTTCTATTCTCAATTTTCTGATTTTTTTATTTTATGTTTTCACTGTTTTTTAATATTTCTCGAAAATTGTGCCAAGTCAAAGTTTGACTTTGACTTTGACTTTTGACCATGACTTAGTGGACTTAGTAAAAAATGTTGCCAGATGAGACAGGGTCGAAATGGTACGCAAAGCACGTCATTAGAAAGGTTTCGACGAGCTTGTCAAGAATATGTGGTCTCTAATATGAAATGATGCCACCTCACCCTTCAATTTTGGCCCATAACAGTTATGGCTTAAAGGCCTTGACTTGTTGGTGGGCCCACATGACACCCAATTTTGCGAAAGGCGCCACATCGCCATACGATATCCAATTGAGGCAAATGAAGAACTGTCGGAAAGGTATCGACGAGTAATTCGATGAGATGACCATATATTTGTGTGTTGGGGCCATTAATGACTGTTTTATATGTCATGAAACTCCGCTATGCACATTGGTTGGCTCCCTTTGCCCGAAATAATTGACAAACTTGTGACAGCTCTAACCGGGCCATCCGAGGTCAGAATGAGGTAAATTAGGAGCCGTTGTAAAGGTATATGAGTTCATTATAGCATGGAATTGTTGAATCCCTGATTTAAAACCCCTTGACAACAATTTTTTAACCCCGAACCACTGCAACCAATCTAGTGTCCAAAAGTGGTCATGAACTTGCGAAGACTCGTTCTCACCAACCAGCGGTCGAAACCAATTACGAGATATACCGTTGGAAAGGTATAGCATTGCCCTACACCATCCTTGGATTTTATTTTCCATTTAAAACAACAATCTGAACAAAATTAGACCAAGAAGTCACAGTTGTTGGTTTTGGCCATTTGTGTGACACGAACTTTGTGTCCTTCGTAGGAGGGTCATACAGACTCAGAATCAGGCTCATGATATCTCGTTGGAAATTTTTTCCTGATTCCTAAAAGATGGAAGCGTTTTATTTCCAAAAATTGACAAGAATTCATTTTATTCTTCGTGAAATGACCCTGTCCCCACGAGACCCACTTAGTGACAAGCGAAAGGGGCCAACGATAAAATTTTCGCAAACTTCCTGCTTAGCTCATCAAATCTGAACTGAGCAGTCTTGACATGAGGAATTACGATGTGGGAGGGTTTCAAAACTCAAAAATTACCCCAGGAAGGCCTCCCCCGAGGGGAAAATAACATGGTCCCATGACAAACCGAGTAAGGCCAGGATGAGCCTGTTTGGGTACCGTTTAAGATGTTGATGGACATAGTGATGATCATGGTTGTTATATTACTTCCCAATAGGTGATAGAAGGGTAGGGAGAATCATGAATTTGATATACATTTGGTGTTACTATCCCTCAACTAACCATGGAAGCATTGACCCAACTAAATGCAACAACCCTGAACTGACCTGGACTGTTGCCAACTGACTTGACCTTGTTACCTGATACTCTTTAGTGCATGATAAGTCTTTACATACTTAGATAAAAAACCCTATGAAGGAAGCCAACCAATACTCTTTCAAGGGTAGAGGCCATAATAACTATGACCCCCGTCATTCTCTTCGATTGGAACCATAGCACAAAGGGTTGCTTGTGGAGGAATGAAGGTGTTAAACACCATGTTGAGCCCAAAGCAGATTTTTAGGTCAACACCCCCCATATTTGCTTGCAATGGTGTAGTATTTTCACTCAAATGCTTTGCTTTCACTCATTGAACTAATAAAGTATATCTAGAAGGGTTTCTACTTAGGTTGGTTACCAAGAGCCAAGGTTTTACTATCGCAGTAGAGAATGTGTTTTTGATTGTCTTGTGTGTAGGCTACTTGGAGCTATGATTCCTCCTCTTGTTTGTTCACTCAAGGTTGGAAGATACATCTAAGGGTACAAGTTACAAGTTCTTCTCTTCCCTTCTAGCCTTCTAATTATCTAGTGGGGATCTAGTAGTACCAACTATAACAAAAATTCTTGTTAGCACTTCCTATATCATATCTTCTTAGTTATGTAATACCCCTGTTTCCCCCAACTTGTAATTAATCATTAATTATGATCACCATGCTATGACATGTGAACCATGTAAATGTATTATTGTTTAGATTGCCAATAACTGACTATGGGGGTGAAGCCTTGAAGTATTGGCCATGATATCACTAGAGGAAAGAGTGAGGAAACTGTAGAGAGGGTTCATTATGTCAAAATGACCCCATATTCTCTCTGTTGAAATAATAAGCCTCATCCCGATCCCAAGGAAAAATCAGTTAGTGAGAAAAGGACTGGTGGTTGAACAATCAATTACCCCAATGAATGGAAGCATAGAGGGTCTGGTTTAGGAGACAAAAAAATGTCAGCCAAAAGTACCACAAAATGCAGTTTCCTGCAGGCCCAGATTGACCCGAGTTCCTTCTGACAGAAAGAAGAGGACAGGTCCAGAACCTTATGGGGAAGGAAAAAGACATGTGAGAATACACATGAAAGCAAAAAAGGAAGGGACAATGCCCACGAGAGGGGTGTGCGATCTGGATATGCAGAGAGAAAAGAGGACAATGTGCGAGGCTCTGGGGTTCTGAAGAAGAACTGAAGATTCAATTGTTCTAGTTAAAAGGAGAGAACAAGAGAAAATATCTTTGAGAGTTTGCAGAAAACATGACCTGATCAGAAGGTCGTGAGTTTGATGCCGAGGGACCATCTCATAAACCTCGCAGAGGCTGTGACAGAGAAATAATCTCTGAGAAATTGCAAAAGTTCCCTAGTGATATCATGGTTTGGCATGGGGACGGCCAGGGCGCTAAAAATGAATGCCTCTAAGCCTACGGTTGTGCGGAAAGGCAAACACCCACAGTTAATTGGTCGGTGATCGACAATAATAGATAAGTATTTCATATACCCTGTGTACTAGAATTGAAATGAGTGGTTGGATGCTTGTGTCTATGACTAAAATTTGCATTGCATAATTAATATTACTAATGCTCATTGATCTTCTGTGAACCCCTGCATTTGAATGGTTTCTGTTTGCCTCTGCTTAACAACAAGAGAACTATTAGACATGGGTCTTCAAATGAAATTAGGAATAAGATTATGGTTTATGTGCTGGTTGGAAAATCCTTAAGGGAATTTTCCCAAGGATTGATTTTGTAATGTAAGAGTCAGGGCAGACTTAGCTGGAATGCTTCAGTCCCGTTAATTCCTTGAAAATACCTTTCCCTGTTTTAGAACTTAAATTCTGTGAATGGAAGATGCTTCCTTCAAACCAGTCGTCTAAGAGACCACAGGCTCATGCCCACTGCCTTAACCAAATCTTGGCTAAGAGTTATGAGTATAGCCTCTGGAGCTTGACAAAGTTCCATAGGACCGGGTCCATGGAACCCTTCGCTACACTAAAAAAGGAGCTAAGTTATTCGAGACTACGGGAGTCTAGAGCTCTGGGGTGAACGAACATTGCAACGTCCAAATACGTTGAAGGCGACCTGTCGGATCGGTAACTTGATGGTTGACCGACAATTGGCGATCATTTACCCGTTATCGTGGGATTCATGCCCTTGTTAAACCCCAATCCACTTCTTGGTCGCAAAGTAACGCGAGTCGTAGGTCTGGGGCTATTCAGGATCTCCCTTGACCGTTGGATCTACGTCATGGTCATTCGACGTTGACCTACTCCCGGAGAGAAAAGGCGTTAAATAGTCAAAACCTCCGAACACTGAACTCACGAAGTAACGTGGACCGTGGATCTAAGGATCCTTCAGGACCCTTCTTGACCGTTAGATCGAGCCTAGTGGAAGGATATCATAAAGTACTCCAACGAAGTCCTACTTTAGGAGGTTCAACATATTGGTGAATGAGAATATCAACGAAGCGTCGAAGGCCAGAGTGACGTGACATGCTGATGTCACCTAGGGTGACGTGGACCCATAGTAGGTGTGCCACATGTCACCCCAATTCGTGACTTTCACAGACCTTATGTGTCAAATAGACCTTGACACGTGCCCCCAGTTGATTGGTCCATGTGTCACCCTTGTCTTCTGCCAAATGTCTTCCATTGGATCAAACTAAGGAAGATTATGGGTCATCCGATCATTATTCGTCTCTTCGGCTAAACCCCACTTTGGGTGATCTAGGATGCAAGGCATGGAGTTTCCCCGAATTCCAAAGTCGTGAAGCGACGAGGACTGTCAATCCGAGGATGCTTCGAGATCTCTTTTGACCGTTGGATCTAGACCGTGGGCAGTCCGACGCTGACCACTCCGGGAGTAAAAAAAAAACTAAACAACCAAACCCCCGAATGTCGAAGTCGCGAAGCAATGAAGGTTGTAGATTTATGGATCTACGTGGACCTATCTCGATCGTGGGATACAAGTTTATTGGGAGGTTGTTGGCAGGAGTTCGGACTTCAGAGCTCCGGGCGATTTCGTAGGTAGGAGAGGATGGAGGCTCTCGTAGGCTGTTAGTCTGTAGTGATGTGGCACGATGACATCACCTAGGGTGACGTGGAACCATGTTCGACATGCTAGGTGTCACTTTGATTCGTGCTTTTTACAGACCTTATGTGCCAATTGGGACTTGACACATGTTACTCGTTGATTGGGCCACGTGTCATATCCATATTTTGCCACATGTCACCTTCTGGTGCGTAGTTGCTTGACCTAATGGCTAATGGGACCTCGGGAGTTTGGAAGTTCAGAACTATGGGAGGCTTAGGGTGTTAGAACGTATGCTCCAATAGGGCCGAAGGTCGGAGCCACATGGCGGGATTCCGAGGTTTCAGGACTCCGAAGGATATGTGAATAGAGAAAAGGGCGTTCAGTGCCGGAGCGCCGAAATCCCTTAAACCTATGCGTTGAACAAGGGCGAATCTCAACCGTTGGATTCAACGATGGATTGATCTCCACCATAGATGTAGGAGTGCTAGGGAACTCCAGGAATGTTTCAGACATGGACATGAAGGACGAAGGGCGGAAGGCCTGGTAATCACGAAGGCGCGAGGAACATTCCCTGTAACCGCCCCTCTAGTGGCCATGTCATCGCTAAAGGATGACAACCTTGGTCGAGTCCATGCCAGGTGGGATGGTACAAATGAGGTGAAGCCATGTGGGTGCCACATGGCCTTTGACCAATGATGCCTGAAGAGCTTCGAAAGGACATAACTTCCAATCCAAAGCTCAGATTTGAGCATGGTAACAGTCGTTGGAAAGTTCTTGACGAGCAGAAGGTGATGGAGATCTCAGGAAGAGGATTTAAGATGATTGAGAAAAGTGAAACTTTGATGTCCCATCCCTTAAAAAGGTACTTAAGGGGTTGGGTGTGTTACAAGTTATAAAAAATCTTGATACTAACTACTTATGGTAAACAAGTGAAGAGTTCAAAATAAGTTTTCTCAATTATATAGACATGTTATTTGATGATGTTTACAACCACCAACTCTCGATGTTTGATGAAGAAAGATCCATATTTTATCCCAAGAGGCCTATTCCACATAGACAAAGATAACCTTGTACATATAAACAACTTGTTTGATCACATTCTATTTTGAAGTTAAGTTTTGATGTTTAATTATGTAAAAAAAGGTAAATGCATTTTACAAAATGCTCTATTTTACTAGTTACTAGAAGTAAGATATGATACAGAGATATTAACCTAGAAGTAAGATATGATACATAGATATAGGGTTGGTGAAAATCTTAACTTTCCTTAAAGGAGACTTATATTAGAACCATAAAAAACATGTTTACGGATCAAGTTAAGAAAATGTTATAATATGTGAACATCCATAAAAATATGAACATTCATTTGATATATTTATTTATATGTTATTAAATTTATTTTGGATTAGATGGAGAATGAGAATCAATAACTCTAGGTTAGATCTAGGATCGAATCAACTGCCACTATAACACAAAGATATATTCAACAACCCACAAATTAGATACACCAATAACTTTCTATACAACTAGAAAACACAACCTTACAAACACCTTACCTACACAATGCTATTGCATTGGAGATATTCAAAAGTATAATGTTTTTTATTTTTTTTAATTACAAAGAACATTTTTATTAAACATATTCAAAAAGTTTTTGTTGGAGATATTCAACATTTTTTTTATTACAAACAACATTTTTTAAATACCAATAACTTTCTACACCTAGAAAGCAAAACCTCACAAACACCTTGCATACACAATGCTATTGCATTGGAGATATTCAAAAGTGTTGAATGCATTTTTGTTTTTAATTACAAAGAAATTTTTTGTTGGACATATTCAAAAATAAAAAAGTGCTGAATGCATTTTTTGTTGGAGATATTCAAAGGTGCTGAATGCATTTTTTGTTGGAGATATTCAAAGGTGCTGAATGCATTTTTTTTTTTAATTACAAACAACATTTTTGTCAAAGCTTACCTTCCACTTTCAATGATGACAACTTAAAAAAATAAAATTATTTTTAAATTAGTGTGCCTGTATTAATTGCTAGACCCCTAGACCCCGATTTGAGTTCCGGGGCCTCTCAAATTTTCTTCCCCGCGCCCAAATTCTAGAAATTAAAACACAACAAATTGCAATTCACGTCGAGGCTCAGAATCCTTTTTCACAACTACTGCCCAAGTTGCAATTCCCGTCGAGTCTCAGAATCACTTCTCACAACTACTGCCTAAGCTGTTAGCAGAGCGGGCCGGGGTTTGAAGGGGTTTGCTGCAATGGCGAGCACAGGCGAGGTAGAGGACCTTCCACGGGCCAACATTAGGAGAGTGGTGAAGGGGAAGCTGAGCCAGCTAATGAAGGACAATCCTTCTTCCTCCGCCAAGGACATCGCCATTCACAAGGAAGCTCTCTTAGCTTGCTCTGAAAGTGCCCGCATCTTCATACACTACCTCTCTGCCACGTAAGTCAACTCTTTTCTTATATCTTAACTTGGTCATGATTTCACTTCATATGCAATCCTAATTAGAGTTCTCTTCTTGTTTTTAGCTACTCTGGGATCCAACAAATTTAGCATTTTCTGTTCAAGTGGTGGTGTGGGGTTGATTTTTGATGGGATTCTCTCTCTGACCATTTGCTGGATGGACATAGCTGAATTTGTCTCAGTTGTTGTTCCGAGAGTCCCTACCTCCTCTGCCCCTCATTTTTGTTGTATCAGTTCAATTCTTATGAAGTCCCAAAGAATGCCAAATAGAGTCCGAACCCCAATTCCTTAGTAGTCTAGTATCTCGTGCCTTGGTCTCAGACTCTGTATTTTAATGAACTCCGAAGGTCACCCCCCTCAATTTATAGGGTATTTATCTGTTATGATGGGTTTGGGTAGAAATGGGACATACCCGAATTTTGATGTTGAGTTGGGACTTTTTGTGATTATACTTACATGCTGGCTCTACCATTGCATTGGCTAAATTATTAGCGAATTTATTATTTTTTACTAATTGAAGAGGATGAGTATTAATGTGGAATGGAATCCCAACATAGGGATATGTCATTGTAGTAAGATAGCTTGCAACATCACATAGATAACAGCCACATGTCAATATTGAGATTAGATTTCATTCTGTAAAAAAAATATAATGGGATCCTGTGGAAGCAACTTCCACATTGCTTGGAGCAATAGACAGGCTCGCCTCCTTCTCAACAGATTTTAGTCACTGTCTTCTGTATGTCAATGAGCAAGGCTGTGCATGAACCACAGGAGATCAGTGTCTGTGGTGACAAAGGTGCCCTCCTTGGCTTCAGGTCCTTCCTTCCTGCACTCAGGTGCACCGTGCAGCTGCTGTGAAGGAAAATGCTGCCCGTTAGCTGTGAAGGAAAATGCTGCCCGTTAGATTGCCTCCTTTTTCAAAGAGGAGTCAGCTGCAAAGTTTCCATCCAGTGTTCCATCTTTGGAGGGTCTTAATCCAGGTTCTTCAATCAAGGGTGCTTCTTTTCCTTCAGTGATATCAGTTAAAGATGTGGTTAGATCTGTCAATGGTTCTCAACCCTAACATTTGTCTCATGCTGGAAGATTCACAGTGGAGAGATCAGGCTTCATCCAGGTTCAGAAAGTAACATCAAAATATGTTTATGATAACATTAAATCCTTCAAAGATGAGGATTTGATCGGCTGTTTCGACAGAGATTGGCCAAATTGCGATGCTTCATGAGCCGGATAAGTGACAATTGGACAATAAATTTCTCGTTAAGATTCTGTGCCTCAGGGATTTTCATAGTTCATTCTGAAGAAGATTCGTTGTGGAGAGATCTTTCTATCCAAGTTCAGACAGTAACATCAACATAGATAAACACAACATCTTTTTCTATGGTAGTAAACCTATGTTTATGAGCTATTTTATATGTAGGCTCATAAACATAGATGACTTACATAGGTACAGATTTTGTGGTTAGGACCCAGGTACACAACATTGTTGCATTGACTAAAGTCCAACACTTGCCTTTGGAAATGGTGGGATTGGTAAAGTGCAACACTTGCCTTGGGTTAGATTTTTCAAGTGGCTTTCCATGGGAGTTATGATGGGGCCATCTTAGAGGCTTGTATCATTTCATTAGCCAGGGAGATAAGTGCACAAAGAGGGAGTTTTATTATTGTGCCTTGGGAGAGGCCAAGGAAAATAATAGTGCTCCATAAAATGTAACATTAATCAAAATATATTTCAAGAGCCAGAGGAGTGGTGCCTTCTCTTTATGCACTCATCTCCCTGGCTAGTTTCTGTATATGAGCTTATGATTGAAGAAATATCTAATCAGCTCATATATAGAAAAATATTAAATTACTTATATGCATATATGTAATCCTTCTATTTATTAACTCTAGCAACTCTCTAGTTACTTTATTAGCATTACTTAAAAGCATATTCTTTACAGAAAATGAAAAGGATTGGTGTACAATTATTAACTCTCTAGTTACTTTATTAGATGTCATTGCTATAGTAAGAATAGAGGATATTCAACAATTCCTCTCCTTCCTGTATGTAGAGCCTTTCTTTGGTGGCATTGTGCTCAGAGTATGGGGTGTATTGCCTTAAATGACAAATAAGGTTGCAAAGGTTCTTTTCCATGGCCACTTCTCTGCTTGGTTTATAATCCTCATGACTTGGTTAGATATAACATTGAAATTGTTGATGGAAGACATGGAGTGTTGAATAGGAGAATGTTCATGTATACCATGATTTTTGTTCTCTCCATAAAAATATAGAGTCACAATTTATAATAGTTTTCATGTAGTGTAGGAATTAGAAAAAGAACATAGTTTCCTAAAATAGCCTTTAGATAGATTGAGAGTGGCACTTTGCATGGAGGAGCATAAGTATGTTTTCCAGTGTTAAAGCACTTGAGCTTTTGGACAAAACCAAAAAAGATGAGGAAAGTTTCTTATTGCAAAACAAACAAATAAGGGGAGCAATTCCATCTTGTCTAATTGTGATCTAATGGATAAGCCTTGGAAGTTGAAACGTAAGAAATTGGGGAAAGAAGGCCTTCATAGGCTTCACCAAGGATTTTCAAATCTTATTTATTTTTTCCAATGAGATAGATACTTTAGAATTGGCATTAAATTATTTGCTTAACTTGTCCACTGTTCTATATTGAGATTGGCATAATCATCCATTTATAAGTAGCAAATGATGAGAATCTAGTTAGGGTGTGGCCTAATTCCAACCCAATTTCTTCCACTAATTACCTTTGAAGAGGCAAGTCCAAATGCAAATTTTAGTGATCAAGGAATAAATCTTTCATTTCATGCAAAATATCTGTATTTGAGTTCCGTAGTCAATACTTATCTTTTAATTTGAACTACTCTTCGAATCTCTATTTATTTATTCATGTAAGGTTCAAATGGTTTTAATTCCCTTTCTATAGAATCTTAGGGCCTTATAGCAAGGGACATCTCCTAACAAAACTCTTTGAACTAGAACAATGTCATGTACTTATAGTCCTTGGATTGGATTATTGTCTTTTTGGGAGAAATAAATTCTCTTCACCCTATTGTGTATGCTTATTCATAGTGATAAAGCTGGTACCTTGCCAACTCCTTGCAGGTTTCTGCCCTCTTCCATGTTTTTTCCCGATGGAGGACGATATTAACTGCCAATTACAATAGTGGCTAGTAACCTTGTAGGACTTGGTGGGGATGGATCCCATGACCTCCCTAGGCATTACACCTTAGCGGAAAGGGTCGAACCAATTGAGCTATCACTTGGGGCTTGGATCAGGGAGTATATATAGTATTCACAATAATTGAAGAAAATGGGTCAAGTTTGACATTCCAAGTCCATAACTAAATACTTTTTTATCCAGGTTACACTGCTCAGAGAAACCCTAGAGTACTTCCCCTCATTTTGAGGATGGTACCCATGGTAAACCCTAGAATCTTCAGGGCACAAGGCTAGTCAACAACAGGGCTTGAAGCCATTACAACAATATACTCGTTATGAGCTCGACATGTCACTTGTGGGAATTGAACACAGGTGGGGAGTGTTGCCGCCTAATTTGCACATCGGGTTAGCGGGGAGAAATCTTAATCCACTGGGTGCAAACTTGGGGGCAAGTTTCAAGTTGAGATATTGTCACCTCTACTCTCAACTTCTCTGTCTAGGCCAACTCCTAGTGAGGCCAAGGGGGGTAGTCCCTAAGAAAATAATCTAAGGATTTTAATCTAGGAATAATAAAAGCAACTTCTAGGAGTTAATATGATGAAACAAGATTTATAACAACAACATTTGACTCAAATATAATTGAAGGATACACCCTGTCAATACATGCAACGAGTCATTCGCATTTATAACACACTCCAAATATAGATGATTTGAATAGTAAATGCTTTGAAGTAAAATAATCCAGCCAGATAGATGAAAGTAAAGACCAGTGTAGGAAAAGTAAATGTGATGTTTTGAATATGTCGCGTTTATTTTATCTTGAGTATTTTATTATTTGTGGAAGAACAATATATTAGTTTGAGATAAAAGTGAAGTGGGGATTAAAGTCAGGGTCCCCACTCTTTGTGTGCAAAAGTGTTTATGTGGCCTACCTTACTTGCTAACCTTGGGTTCTTATAGACTTGTCGTTCGGGTGTGCCGTAGGTCCAACGGGGAGAGAACCTAGATCTCAAAGTTTCCCCCCGACTTAACACACTCCACCCAGGGTAGAGGTCTTAGACATTAGCACAATAAGATAGATTTTCCTAATTAAAACTAGCATGCGTTACTCAAGTCCGTTTTTGGGTCACCAAATACCACTCGAAAGTAGCAACGGGCTTGCATACGCGGTTGAGTAACTAAGGTTTATTCCAAATAATTGCAAAAAGGAACTAGTCTAGCAATTAGTATTCTACAAAACATAACTATTCTAAGATTGTTGTGGTTGATTTTTTAGAGTTTAAATTTAATGATGTGAGTTCTTTTTTATCTTTTTATGCAAGTATAACTGAAAATGCTAAGTGAACAAAACGGGAAACAACCCCGAAGCCAAAAGAAGACACCAACACCTGTTTCCCCTTAAGGTGGGGGAAACGAATAAAACACGAGCTTTGTGGCTCGCAAACTTATTCAACTTCTACACTACTTTCTTTTTTGGATGCTCTTGATCTTTTAAAGTGCAAGACCAAGGCTTACAATGTTTTTTGAAGTCAAAAAATGATCTAAGAGGTTCCCGACAACTCTGGGGGCTTCTGAAAAAGGTTTAATCCTAGAAACTTGGGCGGAGCCTCCCCTTGTACCTGTTACTTCTGCGTGAAAACAACAAGTTGTTAGCTTGAAAGATGGCCAAAAACACTTTGGGAAGTGTCTTTGGTCAACTAAAAAAATATGCAGAAAATAACTAAGTAAATCTAGGCTAAAGCAAGCAAAGTAACTAAGGAGTGAGAGCTAGAAAGCTAGCCTCCTTAGGATCTTTTGGCCGATTTAAAATCAGCAAGTAAAGCACTCTATAATTGCCGAATAAATGATTTGAAAGCTCAAACAAATTTGCCTATTATTAGCCTCAAGATCCTACTGTGAAATAATAGCTAAAACAAGGCAAAATGGACTAGATCTAGACGAAAGATGATATTCTTTCAATTAAGTTTTAGATCTAATCTTAACACATGCCTGCAATAGATTTAGGATTGAATTTATCTCTAATGAATCAAATACTTCCTTGCATGCAAGCTAGTAACCAAGGAAAATAAATTTTAAAGAATTTTTTTTTGAGTAAGAGAGAAAGATACAACTCGTTGAGAAAGAGGACTTGGGCAATGGAGTCTTAGAAATAGTGAAGAGGAACTATGTTGCTTCTTAGATCTTGGAGCTTGCAGAAAGTGTAACCAAACCCATCCACATCTCCAAGCAAAATGAGATGTTTTAATCCAAGAATACATGCATCAACTTGTTAAATATTTGGAAACACCTACAAGAGATCTCATGCAAAACATATTAGTCAACCGAAACCTTTATGAAATGAAAGAGATTCTCAAGCAAATGAATTGTAGAATTTGGACATGCAACCAAGTTGACAAATTCAACCCTATGGAATAACAATATTCTTCTTAAACCAAATTTAACAAAGCAACATACAAATAACTCAAATAATATCACCTCATGAATGTAGCACCATCAACAATTGACATTCACACATTGGAACACTCCTTCATAGACCTCCAAAGCCTTTTATTCAATCTCAATAGCAAAATTATTGATACAATACAATGATAGCGTGTCTTCCCAAAACTCCAACTACTAACAAGAGGTAGGTCGTCTCTATTAAATAACCAAGTGAATGGTTAGGGTTTCCTAAATGAGAAGGCGAGTCATCCTTGAGTGAATGGCGAGTTGTGAAGGCAAACAAATGGGAAAGGTTTAGGTGGATGGTGAGTGGTAAAAGCAAAAAAAGATGAGTTAAGTCGAGTGGTGAAAGCAAACTGTGGATGTTTTTTATTCCAAAAAAGCGTGCGAGTTGGTTCATGCGACTTGCCTTAAGTGGAAATTGAAACAAATAGAAAAACGCTTTAGTGGAAATGGAAACGATGTCTAGACTCAAGTCAACTCAAGAATAAGTGATTTCTCATTTTAGGAAAGATCCAACAACTTTCTTTAAGACTTAAGACAAAAGGAACATGTGGGAGACATGTTTCCTTATTTTAAGGAATCCTGATTTTCCTTTTAATTGTCTGTTATTTGACTAATTTCGAGAGAAATTATTTTTTTAATGATTAATAACCATTATTTTTCTCTCGAAAGGTGGTCTATGGGTAAAGTGGGTATTCTGAGATAGAAAATGAATACCCCTAAGGCATATGATGCCTCCTAGTATCACTTTTGTTAAATTATTCATCTATTACAATTAAAATATCTCGTTTTGCGGGAAATTTTATATTATTCGAAAACATTAAAAAATATCTAAGGGGGACTTAGCGTATTTCCATGTGACTCAAAATTTATGACTAGTATGGTAATATACATTAGACATTAGGCTCAAACATCACTTTAAGGCCCAGACACTAATACAAATACTCCAGCTTTGGAGAAATGAGTGAAAAAACCCAACAATCATAAGTTGCTGTAAAAAACTTATAATTGCTAGATAAAAAAACACCCCAGAGTAGATGCATTGGAGAGTGGGTCCTAAGTGGCCAAGACCTTTTACAAAGTTCATCGTACTAGCTCATCTATTACAATTCCCTGCCGGGTTATGGAAATACGAAAACTTGAAGAATGTACAAGGGACCACGGGGCCTGGCTGGACTTTTGAACTCTGAATTTGAACAATAGCTTGTTCATCTTTGGCGGCTCAACTGCAAGTCCATCCACGTGCAACTTTGGGTGGTAACAAGGAGGATAACAACATTCCTTCGAATGACCTGAGTTAAACCCAATTGACATGTCCATCACTAGATACTACATCAACAATCTTTAGTTAACATTGATGGCAAAATGTTCTTGTTTGAATCATCTTTCAAATGCAACTTACTGTGCTCAGCTTAGACTTCGTACAAACAACATATGCCTCTTGGAGCAATGAGACCTCAAAGATCTCTTTAGCGCAAAAACCAAGAATTTCATGGATTAACAAGTTAGTCACAATATCAACAATTGATTATATGCACAAGTTCATATTGTAGTCCTTTGAATTAGGAGCTCATTGCAATTTGCAAAATAAAAACTACACTCGAGGCCAACGTTATGCCCCTTGTTATGCAATGACCTTTTTAAACAAAATGGGCTATTTATTACAAACTCCTTCTATACGCCTTTGCCTTGAGTAGATTGCTAGCAAAAATTTAAGAGGTTGGTTCTAGCTCATCTTTATTGAAAATTGGCATGTAGCCAGTGAAAATGACCATTGAGGAATAAGCCAGTCAAACATGCACTCAGATTGGACCCAATAAGTCATTAAACAAAGATATTAGTCAAAAGGCAATCAAAACTCTAGGTGCCAAGGAAAAGCCAAAATTGCTTATATTTTTGAGCTCTATTCAACTGTATACTAGGTTTGGGCCAATTTGAATAGTGTGCTGAGATATTTATAAAAACACAAATAATATTTCTTGGCATAAAGCAACTAAGTGAAGTAATTAAATGCTTAATGCTTAATTGTTCCCTCTACGCCTTTGTGGCAATAAGTTCACAATGGAAAGGAAACCTCCGCCACATTATAATCATTATGGTTTTTGATGGATATGAAACAAAAAATTCTCTTTGAAGTTGCTTGTTGTCAATGTTTGTATTTCTTACAATGGAGATGGCCATTAATCTTCCAAGATACAAGTAGTGCTATATAATAAAATATAAAATCTACCACAATAACATTGAACTCATTGACTTAACAATAACAATGAGATGCATATTGAATCCAATGACCAACATATAAATTTATTTGTAGCAAAATAACAATATAACCACAAAACTAATCAACACAAAGTTCAAAATCAAAGACTTATGTGCTGAAATGGATGGGAATAGTTGCTAGAGGTATGATTTATTACCCAACCATAAGATTCCCTTAGAAAGCCACCTTGATGTTGAAATCTTAGCACAACTTTTAGGAGGGACTCCTCCTTTATCAATTGCAAGAGGTTGAACTTGTCAAGATGACATCAACTCAAAGAAATCAACATTTTGGTTCAACATTGTTGGGGTTCATTTCGAGGAATCGGCTCATGCTTTACCCAATAATTTTCTCTTGCTCTTACTGAACAAAGCTCCAATTAAGAGCCCACCCAAACCTCCCTTGGTCCTTCACAACCTTTGTGAATCCAAACTGTGTTCCTCCTTGCTAAGTCTCACAGATAGGAATCCATAACTAATTGTGGAAGAGGGTAAGAGGTAGCATGGTTGGCATTAAAGTGTTAGAGTTTTTACCTAGTTTCTTGGTACTTGTTTCTCCTTTCTCATGGTGCAATTCGACAATAGATTTATACATCGATATGTGAGCACAACATTGATGATTGATGGAGCTAGGCACAACACTAGTTGCTTTGGGAGGCGAGTTGTTGTGTAGGGGTGAGTTAGGAGGGCACATGCATGCCTGCGCCACTATCTAGTTCAAACTCAATTTAGTCAAGTCTTTAGTTTAGTTTTGCATGCATTTCCATAATTAGCTAGGGTGCACATGCTCGAGGAGCTTTTTCCAGTTTTAGGTAGAGGGCGCAAATCTTAGGGAGGGCATGCATGCATGCATGCTTCAACTTTTCCTCTAGTTGGGGCATTCTTCACTTGGCACTCTTATCCATGCAAGGAGGGCGCACTAGGTGATCAAATTAGAGTTAGGGTTTGACATAGTCAAACCTAATGGTTTTTGCATTTGTCTAGATTCATTGTATTTCCTATCCTCTTCCTATTCAATAAAGGAGATGTAGGGCACACCACTATGTTGGTTGGTGAATTTTAATTTTGAGCTATTATAGAGCATTTCTTCTTTTCCAATTTCAATAGAAGATAGATGTGATTGAGAGTTCAAATTCATGTATTTATTGTTCGTGATTTCCAAAAATATGTGTTGGTAGATTAGCATATTCCAAGATTGTTCTTTTTATTGAGGTTTTTAGTTTTTAAGCTTCCTAGGTTTAGGTTAGAGTGCAAAATTTGCTTACCGTGGTTTGAAACTTAACATGGTACTAGATCACGTTCATTAAAATCCTCTAGATTTGTGTATAGAGTGGGTTGTTACCTGTGAGAGGGAGTCATTGGAGGGTTTCAATGGGTGTGATGCTCAAGTTTTAGTGAGTGAAGTAGATCCAGACTTGTGATATGTTGTTGGGTGAGATGCCTAGGATCTTCCAGTGATTAGAAGGTTGTAATTAACTTGAGATAGGCAGTCTGCACTCGTGATAGGTTGCAGATCTGATTTCTTTTGAGGGTTTATTTGTTCAAGTGTGCCTTTAGGGTTTGTAGTGATGGCAAGTTTTTGGTCTTTGAGAGTGTCACATGTTGGAGGGTGCTTCCAACTTTGTACCATGGAAGTGGAGGCTACAAAATCTCTTGGAGGAAGTTGAATTGTGGTATCTTGCGAATAAGGTCACACCTCTCACTGATCCCAAGGGCTTGGTAGAATATACTAAGAAATTGACCAAGGCAAAGCAAGTCATCCTTGATTCGATGAAGGATTACTTTGTCCCTCACATCTTAGAGAAGAAGATGATGAAGAAGATGTTTGAAGCCTTGGTCACTTTGTACTAGAGTGTGAACTTGTCTTGTAAAATGCTATTGAAGAACAAGCTCATGAGTATTCGCATGAGTAAGGCCGATATTGTAGTGAGCTACCTAATGAAGATCACAAAGTTAAGAGATCAACTTCTTGTTGTTGGAGAACAGATTGATGAGAGTGAGCTAGCTCAAATAACTCTAAATGGCTTGTTCCATCGTGGCATCACTTTGTGCAATGTATTTTAATTTTGTGCTCATGAGAAGTTACCCACTTTTGAGAAATTGTGCGATGACTTTGTCAAGGAGGAGATGAGATTAGAGATGGTTTCAACCAATTTCGAGGAAGTTCCAGACCTCACCTTCATTGGTAAGGTGAGGAAAAGAGGAAAGAAGGGAGGATCTAGGAAGGGTAAGAAGAAGAAGGAAAACTTGGGATCTCCGAACCATGGGAAGAAAGATTTGAGCCACGTGAAATATTTTAAGTGCCACAAGTTTGGTCATTATGCTTCTCAGTGTCCTAAGAAGAAGGGGAAGGGTAAGTAGTAGAAGCAGTTTGAAGGGAGTGTAGAAGCTTCTGCAAGAGCAAATGAGCTTGCATTCAGATTGGAGATAGCGTTCTCCATGGTGTCGTGCCATTCCACTAATACCTTTTTTGGTGTCAGGTGGTATGTGGATAGTGGAGCTTCTAAACATGTGACAATCAACAATTCAACTTTCTTTAGACTAGAAGGACAACATTCCAACATGCAAAGTGAAGCTTGGTGATGATTCCAAGTACTTGATGATAAGATGGGTTCTATCTCATTCTACATGCCAGTAGGAGAGGTTCTTGAGCTACTCGAGGTATTGTATGTCCTTGGTTTAACCAATGATATTCTTTCAGTTTCTAGTCTAATGGATCTAAATGTATGGCTAAATTTGATGATTAGCAAGTGGTCATAAAAAATGCAATCTTGATTCTAGTTGAGTTTTGGTCATAGGAGTGCATGAGGATGGCCTTTAAAGGTTGATGGCAGATCTTACGAACCTTGGTGCATAGCAGTGACAATTTATGTGAGCTTTGGCATAGATGATTAGGTCACTTGCACTTTGGAGCTTTGCTTTCTTGAAAGGCATGGTGGCGGGACTTATTGATTTCAAGGTAGAGAGGATAAAAGTGTGCAAGAGATATGCACTGGGCAAGCATGCCAATACTATCTTCTTGAGCAACAAGCATAGATCAAGAGGGATTCTTGATTTGGTACAATTAGATGTGTGTGGATCCATGTAATCAACTTTGTTGACAAGTAATGTCTTTTACATTTCTTTCATTGATGATTCTTCTAGGAAAACATATATTTATTTTATAAAGACCAAGAAAGAGGTCTTTAGTGGGTTCCAAGAGTTCAAAGCTCTCCTGGAGAACTAGACAGGTAAGAAGATGAAGGAATCATGATTTGATAATGGAGGAGAGTATACCTCCAAGGAGTTTGATTCCTTTTGCAGAGAAGCAGAGATCAAGAGGTAGTTGACAGTGCCTTACAACTCGCAATAGAATGAGGTTGCTGAAAGGAAGAATGAGTCCATTATTAGATAACCAAGGCTATGGTTCATGAAGTAGATATGCCTATGTTTCTTGGGCCATAGGCATGCTATACAATTATCTACATCTTGAATAGGTGTCCTCACAAGGTACTGAAGGACACACTACAAGAGGAAGCTTTCACTAGTGAGAAACCCCAAGTATCACATTTTTGTGTTTTTGGTTGTCTTGTACATATTCATATTCTTGAGGAGAAAAGAACTAAATTGGAACCCTCTAGTTTGAAGGGTGTTTTTGTTGGATGTAGTGAGTCCTCCAAGGGTTATAGAGTCTACATTCTTGTCACATTGGAAGATAGTAGTGAGTTGAGATGTGAAGTTTGATGATGGTCCTCAAGGTCTTAGGAGCCTCCGACAAAGGTCGAGGAGGGAGAAACACTTGTTGTCTTAAATGCTGATATAGAGAAATCATAAATTTCAGGATCCGACCAACAAGGTTTTGGATTTGGAATTGATGCTTAAATACCTTCTAGTTCAACCAAGAAACCCATATGGCTTACCTAGACATTGGATGATGCACAAGAGTAAGTGGGAGCTCCAAAGATGTCCTCTTAAGTGAGTCATCCTCCCAAAAAGTTTTTGAATTATGTTGCATTGGTGTATTCTATCATTGGTGCACAACCTTCTAGTTATGAGGAGGCAATATGTGAGCAGGTATGGCAAGATGCCATGGTGGAGTAGTATAACTCCATCATGAAGAATGATGTTTGGGAGATTGTGTTGAGATCAATGGGAAAGTCAATGATTGATTCCAATTTATTGTACAAGGTGAAGCATGCAATAGATGGAAGCATAGAGAGATACATGGCTTGGTTCATAATGAAAGGGAGTTGACAAATGAGGAGACATTTGCTCGAATTGCAAGGTATACTTCCATCAGGTTCGTTATTTCTTTAGCATATACTAGATGGATGTAGAGACATTGTTTCTTAATGGTTTGATTTAGGAGGAAGTATACATCAATTAATCGAGAGGCTTTGAGGTGCATGGGCCAAAGACCCATGTATGCAGATTGAAGAAGTCCCTTTATTGGTTGAAGTAGGCACCATGTGCCTGGTACTCAAGGATTGATGAGTACCTGTTAGGTTTGGGCTTCACTAGAACTGTTGGAGATCCCAATCATTATTATTTATTCGATAGATTCAATGTACTTATTTTAGTTCTGTATGTAGATTATCTTATTCTTACTTGTAGTTTTGAGAAGCTCATAGCATGGTGCAACCCTTTTTGAGTTGAAGTAGGCACCATGTACTTCGTACTCAAGGATTAACGAGTACCTGTTAGGTTTGGGCTTCACTAAAATTGTTGTAGATTCCAATCTTTATTATTTATTTGATAGATTCAATCCACTTATTTTACTCTTGTGTGTAGATGATCTTATACTTATAGGTTGTTTTGAGAAGCTCATAACATGGTGCAAGATAGAGTTGCCATGCAAGTTCAACATGAAGGACATCAACCTTATGCATTATTTCTTGGGTATAGAGGTTTGGTAGAGTCTAGGTGAGGTCTTCCTTGGATAGTAAGTATGTAATTGAGATTTTGAAGAGATTCCAGATGATGGATTGTAAGTCCATGACTACTCTTATGATATCAAAATCGAAAGTTATCAACAAATTCAGATTTGGTATATCCATTTGGGTATAGACATTTGATTGGTTCCCTTATGTATCTAGTGAATACTAGAGCTGATATTTGTTTTGTGGTGAACACTTTGAGCTAGTATATGGTTGAGTTGAGGTAGATGCACTTGGTTGCTATAAAGCATGTGCTTTGATACTTGTAGGGCAATGCATCATGGTCTAAGGTGTGTAGTAGATGGTGAGTTGATGTTGCGTGGTTTTTTGGATTTTAATTGGGCTATAGATACAAGTGGCATGAAGAGTACTTTAGGGTTCTAGTTCAATTTGGGTTTAGATATGATATCCTAGTTCAACAAGAAGCAAGCAATAGTGGTAGTTAGTTCAATAGAGGCAAAGTACATGGCAACCAATTCTGCTAGTTGTGAAGCTATTTGGCTTCACAAGTTTATTATATATGGCAAAGTAGAAGACATCCAATTTTGCTAGTTGTGAAGCTATCTAGCTTCACAAGGTATATTGTGACATGCAGAGTTGTATCAGACTCTCTCAGAATCTAATGCTTCACAATTGCTCCAAACACATAGATATCCGACACCATTTCCTCGGGGATAAAGTTTAGACGGGTGTAGTGATCCTAGAGTATGTTCCTTTAGATTTGTAGGTTGTAGTCATTTTGACGAAGCCATGGGTTAAAGGGAAATTTAAGATGTTGAGTGGGAAACTTGTCTTGGTAGAGAACACCTTCCTTGGAAAGAGGGAGTGTCAAGAGTTTTTACTTGGGTGCTCGGTAGTTGTTTCTTCTTCCTCATGGCGTAATGATGGTAATATATCCATATCATGACACAACATATCCATACCTCAAGATGTGAACACAACATTGATGATTGATGGAGCTAGGTGCAACACTAGTTGCTTTAAGAGGTGAGTTGTTGTTATGTAGAGGTCAATTAGGAGGGCACATGTATGCGCTCGTATCTAGTTCAAAGTTAGTTTGGTCTAGTCTTTAGTTCAAATTAGAGTTAGTTCAATTTTGCATGCACTTCCATGATAAGCTAGGACACACATGCTTGAGGAGTTTTAAAATATATATTTTCCATCAAGAGTTTAATGCCAAACAAAAATTCTATCATGGTACCAAGGCTTTATTTTCAAATGTTTCCATAAACACAATGCATAAAGCATAAATAACACGATTAAAAGAGATTGAAACATGATTCCAAAGGTTGTCAAAAGTAGGATATCTAATCAAGCATCAACTTGATCAAGGGATTACTAAAGGAGAGATTGAATATGAATTTGTTGCAATTCTGCTTTAGAAAATACTTGCAACATCCTTGGCCCCTCCATATACTCTAGAAAACAAAGGAACCTTTGTCTTCAATGGAATCTGATGTTCAAAAACTAAATGATCAGAATTATTTACACCTAGGTTTACCATGTTGTTTACCATGTGGTGACCCTTCTAAGACTTTTCATCTCTCATTTCCTTTAAAGACTCTAATGTTTTATTTGGCATTTTGGACTACTTGAGCATTAATGCTTATGATAGTGAGCCCCCTTGGTACTCCTTGGGCAAGAAATACATATTGCAATTAATCTTGTAGAATCCCTTTTTGTCTTTCAAGATGGTTTATAGAATTGAGTAGTTGAATAACTATATTATACACACGATCGAGGAAAGCCAATAATTCTAATGATAAACATGTGTAGCCTCTAGCACTTTCATATAGATCTAGAGTTTTCTCGCCAACATCTTGCTCATTAATGAATCCTTTTATCTTTGGCAAGCCTTATTACAGGCGGAACCTATACTATAAATGGAGGGTTTTTATAATATGGGCTAAGGCCTTTATATGAATTGGTAGAGAGATTATTTTATGGCTTTAGTTTATGTAAGGCTAAAGATTATGTTATAATTGGCAGACATTATGTCATTTTATGCTTTCAATTTACTTAAGCGCAAGAGTTCTAGACATTGGAGTAGTAGAGTGATCCTCCCACTTATGCTATACCCAGATCGATGACCTCAGTAGAGCAATCCTCATAATTTGGGAGTCTTACCATTTAGGGGAAGGAGAAGGTTGATCAAATCCCATTCCTCTTGTATCCTTGCTCTATCCTTTTAGTGTAATTTTTTCAAGCCTATGTGATTGTGTCCTAATGTTTTCACACTAAAAGTGACTAAATAACTCAAACATAATTTATTTAACAACATAAAATTAAATTTCCAAACATTGCATCAATCACACAAATAATTGAAAAATGAATAGCGGAAGAAATAAAACATATACATAGAGATTTCTCCTTCAAATAAGCTTTTCATTCCTTTGATCAAAGCTTACAAGGTGAGATCTTCAGCTTGCTTTGAACCAACAACTGTACAATTAATAAAATCACCTCAAACAACAGTGTATGACCTGTGAAAAGAGGGTACAACTACAACAGTACAACCTGCTCTATTTCTATCTTTCTTGGACAACAAATCGCTCTTTCTCCCTCTCAATCTTTGAAGCACACTCCATCCATACAAGGTATGGCTAGATTTGAAGGTGTATGACCTGATCTGAAGATGTATGGCCAGTGCATGAAGAAAATATAGCTACATGGGCGGTATGAATTGTATGGCTTGTTGTACTCGCTGGTCTCTTTAGCATATTTGTTCTTCTTCTCTTCCAGATGCACTCTTCCTTACTCTAGCTCTCTTGCTCTTTTCTCATGTGTGTGAGATCTCTCCTATCTTGTCTTATTTATGCTTTGAGAGAAGATAACTAATCTCCACAATCCTTGCAACTAATCTCCTCATTCTTAGTTGCCACCTATCTCAATCTTGAGATGTACGACTAAGATTAAATCCTAATCTAAGTCACTATTGTTCTAGAACTTCTAGAACATTTCATTTAGAATCTTAAGACTGATTGACTTTAAAACATAAGACTTTCACTTTTTTTTTTCAAGTGAAATTACAAGATAGAATTAGTGATCACCTTTTGAAAGTGGTCACCAATGAAATGTCTCAAACCACTTCCCGCATGTTCACATTTAACCCATGCAAGGAGTTCTTGCTCGAGATACATTTCTCAACACTCTCGCTTAGGGAGGAAGGAATTTTGCATTGATCCAAGTTTGTCTCTGAATGCTTCAAACTTCCCTTTTACTAAGGGCTTGGTCAAAATATCTGCGATCTGTTGATCTGTGAGAATATACTGGAGCTTCAATGCTCCCTTTTGAATCTTGTCTTGTATGAAGTGATATATGTTCTTTGTGTGTTTGGACCTATCATGAAACATTGGATTCTTAGAGAGTTTGATACAACTCTGATTATCACAGTAAATGACTGTGGGGTCCAACTCTTCATCTAACAATCCTGCAAGTAACTTGCGAAGCCAAATGGCCTCACAACTAGCAGTACTGACTACCATGTATTTTTCCATTGTTGAGCTAAGTGCCATAGAAGTTTGCTTCTTGTTGAACTAGGATATCATTGTTGATCCCAAGCTAAAGCAACACCTTGAGGTGCTCTTCTTGTCTGTTGCACTACCTGCCCAATTCGAGTTTGAATACCCCTGCAACTTCACTTCCGAGTCTGAATACCCTTGCAACTTCACTTCCGAGTTTGAATACCCCTGCAACTTCACTTCACCTATCTCTAAGATATCTTAGACCATACTCTATTGTGCCCCTCAAAATATATGAGCACATGTTTTGCTGCTACCCAATGCTCTTGCCTTGGCTCCACCATGAATTGACTCCAAGTGTTCACTGCAAAACATATATATGGTCTGGTGTTGATCGAATACATCAAGGAATCTATTAGTTTCCTGTACAACGTGGGATCCACCAACTTTGAATTTGAAGCTATTGCCTTCTTCAAATTAGTGATCATGTGTGTGGCCATAGGTTTGCAGTCCTCCATTCAAAACCTCTTTAGGATCTCAACTGCATATTTACCTCGCCTAAGAAAAATCTCCTTTGGTCTCTGCCAAATCTCCAACCTCGAGAAGTAATGCATCATGTCGATGTCCTTCACCTCAAGCTCAACTGCCATGTTTGCTTTGCGCCCTACAATGAGCTTCTCTGCACCCGTAAGAAACAAGTCATCTACATACAACATCAAAATAAGCAGATAAGTCCCAACAAATATATAATATAAGTTAGGATTTGCTTCGCTTTTGGTGAAGCCCATGCTCTACAAATATCCATCTATCTCAGAATACCATGCTCTCACTGCCTACTTGAGTCCATACAAGGCTTTCTTAAGCTTGCAAACATGGGATTTCTTCCCATTTTATATCAAAGCCTTGAGGTTGCTTTATGTGCACTTCTTCCTCAATGATCCCATGAAGGAAAACTGTCTTCACATCCATCTGATGTATCATCCATCCCATAAGTGAAATTAAGGACATGACTGCTCTAATGGAAGTGTACTTGGCGACTTGAGCAAATGTCTCCTCATAATCCACTCCCTCTTTTTGGGAGAACCCGCTCACCATGAACTTCACTTTGAACTTTTCAATGCTGCTATTTGCTGCATGCTTGATCTTGTAGAGTCACTTGGAACTCACTGTTGACTTCCCCTTCGGTCTTGGCACTATGTCCCAAACATCATTCTTCATGATGGAGGTGTACTCCTCTACCATGGCATCTTGCCATACCTGTTGGTCTGTTTCCTCTTAAAAGTTGGAAGGCTTGGAATCTATGATGTTGCTCATTAATGCCATGTAGTCTGGAAACTTCTTTAGAGGTCTATTGCCTCTAAATGTGCTCCTAGGAGCCTTAACATACTCTTGAGCATCCCTCAATGTTTGAGTGAACCATCAAGGTCTCTTAACAGAAGTGGAAGGGGCTACTGTCTCTTCCTGTTCACCTAAAGGTTGCTGTATTGCTTTGGAAGTCATTGGTGACTCGAGCTCAACCTTCAAAGCTTCCATCTCCTGATCCTCTGTCACTGGAATAGGCTCATGGGACTTCTTGGATGCAGAGATTTCCTCAATCTTTACATCCTTTCTCACTACTGTCTTCCTCTGTTATGGAATATAGACCTTTTAGGCCTTTGAAGTCTCACTATAACTTACAAATAAACCCTTCATGTTGGAGGGTTCCAACTTAGTCCTCTTTTATATCAATACATGGATATAAATTGGACAACCAAAGATTCCAAAATGACTCACCTCCAGCTTTGAACCAATGAATGCCTCCTCTTGGAAGTCATTGGTGACCCGAGCTCAACCTTCAGAGCTTCCATCTACTGATCCTCTGTCACTGGAATAGGCTCATGGGACTTCTTGGATGCAAAGTCTTCCTCAAACTTTACATCCTTGCTTACTATTGTCTTCCTCTACTATGGAATATAGACCTTTTAGGCCTTTGAAGTCTCACTATAACTTACAGATAAACCCTTCATGTTGGAGGGTTCCAACTTAGTCCACTTTTATATCAATACATGGATATAAATTGGACAACCAAAGATTCCAAAATGACTCACCTCCAACTTTGAACCAATGAATGCCTCCTTTGGTGTCTTGTCCTCCAAGATCCTATGAGGACATCGGTTTTGGATGTAGATTGTTGTGTTGCATGCTTCTGCCCAAAGAAACATTGGCAAGTCCTAGTCATGAATCATGGTCTTAGTAGGCCCCTATGACGGATCGATTCTTTTGCTCTACAACCCCATTTTGTTGTGGGTTTATCAAAAGCCCTCAAACTCCTTGGAGGTATACTCACCCCCATTATTTGATCTCAAGACTTTGATCTTCTTCCTTGTCTGGTTTTCAACTGGAGCTTTGAACTCTTGAAACATGCTAAAGGCCTCATCCTTGGTCTTTAGGAAATAGATCCATGTTTTGGGAGAGAAGTCATCAATGAAGGAAACATTGTACATGCTTTCTGAAATTGATGCTACTGACATCAGTCCACAAACATTTGAATGCACTATGTCTAGAATCTTTTTAGACCTATGCTCGCTGCTTGGGAAAGCAACCTTGGCATGCTTGCCAAGTATGCACCCTCTACATACTCCATGCTACTCAATGTTGAACTTTGGAAGACTTGTGACTATCTCCCTCAGAATAGGCAATGCTCTATGATGCAGGTGCCCGATTCACTTGTGCCACAACTCGCACAAGTTGTCACTGTTATGAGCCAGGGCTCGAACAGGTTGACCCTATAACTTGTAAAGATTACCTTCTCTAACCCTTATTACTTGTGTTGTATTTGGGCTAGGTTCCTTCAATTTGATGAGGACATGTTGGTTCATGAACTCAATTGCAAAGCCCTTATCCTCCATCACTGATATCGAAAGCAAGTTCTTTTTGAGACTTGGAACAAACAAGACATCGTCAAAATCTAAAGAGTTACTTGACTCAAGCTGAAAGGGAATAGTACCAACTCTTGCTACTGGGTACTTGGCATCATCACCGAGTTGAAATTGTACTCTTGAGTCCTACTTTGTTAGACTAGAAAAAACTAATGAGATGATGTCATATGACGAGATGCCCCATTGTCCATGTACCATGGATTCCTCGGAACCATGTTGGTAGAAAGGCAAGATACCATCAAGAGATCCTTCTTGAACTTGGGAGCAAACTTGTTCATCTAAGTTTCTGTAGAGGTTGTTACTTGCTTTTGTTGTTGCTTCCCTTCACCCTTTTTTTTATCTGGACACTGCGATACATATATAATGACCATGCTTATGACAAATGAAGCGCTTGATTTTACTCAAGTCCTTTTCTAGCTGTGAGGTTGACTCCTCACTCTTTCCCATACCTTTGTTGGGTCCTTTACCTCTACCCTTATTTGTCTAACCAAATAGGGCTAGGTTCTCATCACCGCCCTTCTTGCTGGCCTTTGACTTTATCCGAGTCTCCTCTTGGATACAGTCTTCCCACAACGTTTCAAAGTTAGGAAGGTTCTCATGAGCACAAATACCTTTGACAAATGGTTCCCAGGAAGCTTAGAATCCATTCAATGCCATGTTCACTAGCTTTGCATTTGCAACCTTCCCCCAATTGTTGCAAGTTGATCATGAATCTATGTGACCTTCATAAGGTAAGTGGTGGTTGATTCTAATTTGGTCCTCTCTATGGATCTCAGTTTGTTTCACAATATCATCTTTTTGTTTATATTCTCACTTTAGTAGAGTCTTACCAGGTCATCGAACATTTCCTTTGTTGTCTTCGTCTTGCATATATGAGGGATCAAATGATCCTTTATGGCATCCATGATCATCTGTTTGGCCCTCACTTCCTTCGTCTTGTGAGCTGCCAATTGTTGCAGATCTATAGGTGAAGGTACAACATCCTTGACAATATCCCATAGATCATTCTCTTCCAATAAGAGTGTAACCCTCACTTTCCTTGACAATAAATTTGAGGCACCATTCAATCTATCATTGAATCTGAGGCTAGTTGAGGCATCTCCAAGATCTAATGCACAAACTCCCAGATCTGAAAATTAGTCTTTAAAAGAAATATTGAAACCCTCTAACTTCCTTTCTGGTAGTTGATTTATTGCTGTAAATCCTTGGGAATCTCAATTAGAGAAATAGCTCTTATACCATGTAAATGTTTCAAGCCTAGGTCACTGTGTCCTAATGTTCTCACGCTAAATAACTCAAACAGAATTTGTTTAACAACAAAAAGATAAATTTCTGAACATTGCATCAATCACACAAATAGTTGAAAAATAAACAACGAAAGAAATAAAACGCTTACACAAGGCTTTCTTCTTCAAATCAACTTTTCATTTCATTGATCAATAAAATCAGCTAAAACACTGTGTATGTCTTGTGAAAAGAGGGTACAACTACAACAATACATTTTGCCCTATTTTTGCCTTTCTTGGATAGTAAATTGCTCTTTCTCCCTCACAATCACTGAAGCACACTCCAACAATACATTGTACGGTTAGATATGAAGGTGTATGACTAGATCTGAAGATGTATTGCGTGTGCATGAAGAAAAAACAACTACAATGGTGGTACGAACTATACGACTCACTGCACTTGTTGGTCTCTTTGGCAGATTTGCTCTTCTCTTTCGTATGAACTCTTCCTTCCTCCAACTTTCTTTCTCTCTTCTCATGTGTGTGAGATCTATCTTATCTTGTTCGATTTATGCTTTGAGAGAAGATAACTAGTCTTCTCAATCCTTGCTGCCACTTATCTCAATCATGAGATGTTTCGCTAAGATTAAATCCTAATCTAAGTCACTAATATTATAGAATTTCTAGAACATTTCATTTAGATTCCTAAGACTAATTGACTTCAAAACATAAGACTTTCACTTTTCTTTTATTTTTCCAGTGAAACTACAAGATAGAATTAGTGATCACCTTTCCAAGGTGGTCACCAAAGAAATTTCTCGAACCACTTTTTGTACGTTCACACTTACCCTGTGCAAGAAGTTTCTACTCGAGGTACATTTGTCAACATTTAGTAGGTAAGGACACACCTTCCTATACCTCCAAACTTCAAGAGTTTGAAAGGGTGGAGGGGGGGGAGGAAGGTGTGTCCACCCCTCCGCACCCTTGCATCCTTTAACAATGGACAAGTGGCACGATTTTGTGCACAAGAGGCAGTGCAACCAAATAACAAGAAGAAAAGACCAACATACTAGTAGCAAAGTAAACAACCATGAAACATGTTAAACCCTTCATAATGTGGCAAGTGGATGGGCCACCTTGATGCCATATCAACAAGAGCTCACTGCTACATTAGATGATGTCATCAAGCATGTGAACTTTGAAGGTGAAAATTAATATTTCTGAAAGAATTTAGAGTGCAATGGTAAGGCCATGAATTCTTGTTTAAGCAACTTAATCAACACAAGTTCTTTGTTGATTGGTGACCAGTTGTTTTCCCAATTGCAGTGCTGTAATGACCGAACTAAGATTGAATGTTCTTGGTGGAAAAAAGTTGCAAAGGAATAGGCAGGTAGGTGAAGATCATTGAAAGATGTTAAACACAGATGGTTAGAGGTGGAGAGTTGTGGAATCGAGGCATGAAGGTATTTGAGGATCTGTGGAGAGAGGTAGAGCTATGTTAAGATTTAATCTTGCTAGAGAGACGAGGGTGTATATAGTATATGAGTGCAGTCACTTGGCTTGTCGTAGCTCTAAATTGTACTAAAATAGATGGCTCGTGTTAAGCAAAAAGCTCTAGCTGTTCACAAGCCAGTTAATAATAGATCCATAAGTAGAGGCATAGCCATAAAATAGTAGAGAAAAGGACAACATATTGGTGATTTAGTAAACAAGTTTAAATGCATTTGTTGTTATACAGATCCTTAATATCACTTTGGAGTTTTATTCTCCATGAGGGTTTGTTTGGTCACAATGCATGGTGTACTATGTACTCTTGTGTGTATGTTGCTACTTTTTATATTGTTGGGATTCATGTTTTTAATTTAGTTAGACAACATGTAAGACAAATACATTGAAGGCTAGAAATTTTAAAGTTTTATTTTGTTTAAGAAAATTGTAGTTGTTAACATTGGGTGATTTTGACTTTCCCCTTGCAAATATAGATCAATTTCCCATCGGAGTAGTTCTTTTTGCTTGTGGGAATTTTATTAACTAAACGATGACGGACAAAGCTCTTAAATGACATAGACTACAAGAGTTGACATGTTGTAACCAATAAATTCAAAATGAGAACAAAGAGTTGAAAATGATGTTACAACATTTGGATGAAAATAATGAGGAGCTAAAAAATGAATTAACTAGCGAATCAAACTCCTTGTTGTGATGATGACCAAGATAGAGTAGTGTAATGTGTAACTCTTGACAAATGGATAATTCTTTCTTAAAGAGTTGAAACAATGTGAGGAAGAAAATGGCCAAGCCATGAAAATATTGCAGGGAGAGTGGGATGCTAAAGAAGCCACGTTGACCAAACTTTGAGAAGGGTGTGAAGAGGTGAAGAGTCGAGAAACACCTTCCACTTCAAGGAGGTTTCCTTTTTGACCAAAGATGCATGAACCATGATTTTACTCAAGTATGGTAGGTGCTCCATTGGAATCCCGTTCTCAACTTAAATGAACAAATGGGTCTATTGGTCATTTTGAGATGCACACCAAGGGAATAGGCTTTGAGTTGTTGAAGAAGATGGGCTATTATGGCCAAGGACTTGGTGGGAAGTTCCAAGGTTTGTAAATCTCATTGAGGCGACGACTTACCCTTAGCATGAAGGTCTAGGATATCTAGGTGTTGTGGTGATATTGGGTGAATTCTCCCATGTAGTGTAAGGCTGCATTTTGAAAAGTATGTGCAGAAAGTGCAACTCCACTCTTGATTCCATTCATTAACATGAAGCCTTAATAAATACACATTCAAGTGATGGTTGGTCTTCACCTTTCGTGTGACTCTTCCTATCGCCTATGATTCTTCACATTGTTTACAATTTTTATTTACAAATTACCATAATTTGAGGGTTAGGTATTCAACATTCCCCCCCTTAATCCGAAGGGGTGTTTGTGAGTCCAAGCATCATTTTGAACTTTTCAAAATTTTCTCTTCCAAGCGCTTTGGTGAAGATGTCCGTAATTTGCTCATCCGTGGAACAATGTCTTAAGTGAATAGTCTCGACCTCTACATGATATCGAATCAGGTGATACTTTGTGTTGATGTGCTTAGTTCGATCATGGAATCCACGATTCTTGGCCAACTTGATTGCAAAAGTATTGTCAACTAGAAGAGGAGTAGAATTCACTTGTTTCTTTTGCAAATCTTCTAGCATTTTCTTGAGCCACACAATTTCCTTTGTTGCTTCTGCAACTGCTACATATTCTGCCTCTATTGTGGAATCTACTGGAATTGACTGTTTGCGTGATCTCCGTGAGGCAACTTCTGATCCAAGACTCATGAGATAGCCAAAAGTTGACACTCCATTTTCTTTATCCCCAACAAATTCTCAATCAAAATATCCAATCAGGTTGAAGTCATCCACCATAGAGTACTTGAGTCCAAAATATTGAGTTCCCTTCAAGTATTTTAGAACTCTTTTGGTAGCAGACCAATGTCCTTCACAAGGTTTTTGCGTGAATTTGGAAAGAATTCCGACAACAAATGAAATATTTGGTCTGGTGGTGATAAGGTAGATAAGACTTCCCACAAGATGTTTGTACTTGGTTGCATCCTCAAATTCATTCCCTTCTTTTGATGTGAGCTTCAAATGCTGTTCCATTGGAGTAGAGATAGGGTTACACTCAACCATGCCAAACTTGTTCAACAATTCTCCAATGTACTTTTTTTGGGAAATGAATATATACTTTGGATTTTGAGTCACTTCAATGCCCAAGTAGTAGTGAAGATTGTTGAGTACAATTTTATGCTTCCTTTTTGCTCTATAAACCACACTTTTGCCTCTATATCCATCCATTTTGCCTTCATTTCATTCCATATTTTCCATAAAACAGCTTATGCAAGGTATATTTATCATTCTTTAGCTTAAGAATTGAGTTTTCTAA